>CAUYUD010114591.1:0-11481 GCA_963575295.1 Alouatta caraya
GTATTATTTTCACACTTACAGCGCATATTCAACCAGACTAGGCGTATTACAAGTGGTCAGTAGCCACGACGTTGGCTGGTGACTAAGGTAGTAGGCAACACAGCTCTAAAGACTTGAGCCCCGTCTCTCTCTTTTCAAAAACTGTTTCAAACTTGACATTTTAATTGATTTTTGGCTTCAGTAAGTCTTACCAAATGGTGGAAAGTAATACCTTTCAATGAAGGTACGGTGGCCCAAAACAAAGAGGTAAAGGAGAGATTTGAGTTAGGATTATTACTGAAAAATCTGCCCACGTTTCAGTTTATTAATTTAAAATAACTTTTATTTTTAACTTGAACAAACACTGTCAAATACATTCAGGAAAGTTAGCTGTAACTGGATATCACTTTTCATGTAATGAACTTTGTAATGACGTGTTAGAATTCCCAGAGGCATCTGAAACAAACAAACAAACAAACAAACAATGAGCAACAGAGTCTTCTTTCTATACCTCCTAACTTCAGGATGAAATGAGAGAAAATAAACAATGGTACAACATTAACTGACACCAGTGACTTTCTAAATAGAAGAAAATGGCCAGCTCTGTGTTTATCTGCAACATTTATGTGCTATATTTTAAACCAGTAGAGAAGAACACCTTTTCCTTTTGTAACTCATAAACTTGGATATCAGGGTGTTTGTGGAACTGAAGATTTCATTCAAATGATCACACCAACCTTGTCGGCCTAGCACTAGAAAAGCTTGTTGTTTTTGTTTTTATATGAGAGTCCATTCTGGGACTTAAATAAATCTCTCAAGCTTCATCAGCCTGTTATGGTTCCAAAAACAATATTCCCTTACCCTCCCAGACCCTTGGTTTCCATATCTACCATATGGAAGAGAAACTGTTAAGAAATACACAACTGTGAAAATGCAAAAACAGAAAAAGAAAATATTAACTATTTAGATATAGTCAAAGACAGATACACCTTAAAACTTAATTACCAATTCAGTGATAAACACACATTCTTTTCATCTGACTGTGACATAAAATACAAAAATATAGAGCTAAACAAATATTTAGGTATTAGTCATTAAATGTGATCCTACTTGAAATTCTTAGCTTTCTGCTATTTGTCAGTAGTCACTTTGTAAAAAGTATTGGAGTTGTTTCCTAGTTACTAAGGGAGCCTGCATTTCTGTGGTCAAGTAATGAAGGCCCAACTAATGCATGGCCCAGTCAAGTTAGCTGCTGTGTCTGGCAACTGCTGTGTCTGGCAACCAATATTGTACACAAATATTGGTCTTGGTAGTAGGTCTGATACATTTGCCACTTGTTAGTAGTTTTGCAGCTAGAGGACAAAAGACCTCAATATGAACAAATGAGTAGCCATGAAGTATATTTCAGAACACACTGCAGTTCATATTACTAGGTACATGAAAATTCTAGTAGAATTTTAAGTAAATTAAATTGAATTTTAAAGCTAATTTTAAAATTTTTATTAATTAATTTACTGGGAAGTTTTGAAAAAAATAAAACTGCCAGTAACAGGTAAATGCCAGGAATAGTTGAGTGATTCTCAAAGCTATACACAGATACCTGGATTTTCTTGCTTCCCCTCTGCTGTGTCTAGGTCTCTTTGGAGTTCTTCACCTTGTTTTTCACGTCCTTGTCTTTTTTCTTGTTCTTTCTTTTCTTCGTCTGCAGCATGTTGGGCCTCTTCATCCCACTTCTCAGGCTGAGATTTAGTGACTTCTTTAGTGAAGAATAATATAGACATTGGGACCAGTCATTCACAGAAAATATAGCCCAATTTATAACTAGCAGTGGCATCCAGTACTCCAACCTCAGGAGAAGCAGGAGGATAGACTTAACTAAGAAAGGAATAGTTAGGCACCTTCCTACTGGTTTTCACAACAGTTCCATGGCCCTCATGTGGCTGCAGCTTAATCATTTCACAGTGACATTATTTCCCTTTTTTCCAGTAAATCTCCCACCCAAAGCTGCTGACTATGTCTAGTTCTTTGGAGAAGAAGAGATCAGAATCACCAGGTCTGATTGCATTCTGTGGTGTTTTGGTCAGAACTTTGTTGGGAAAATATTTGTTTGCCTCAAAAGACAAAATATATGGTGAAGCTCATTGGTTCCTCACCCCCCGAATGTTTCATTTTTACCAAGGGCTCCTGTATCACTTGATCTCATCTGGGGGATCAATTTTCTAAGAATCTTTACATTTTGAGGCTGAGGCGGGCAGATCATGAGGTCAGAAGTTTGAGACCAGTCTGACCAATGTGGTGAAACCCCATCTCTACTACAAATAGAAAAATGAGCCAGGCATGGTGGTGTGTGCCTGTAATCCCAGCTACTTAGGAGACTGAGGCAGGAAAATGGCTTGAACTCAGTAGGCAGAGGTTGTAAGTAATGAGCCGAAATTGTGCCACTGCAATCCAACCTGAGTGACAGAGCAAGACTTTGTCTCAAAAAAAAAAAAAAAAAAAGAATCTTTATATTTTGAAAAACCATGAACCTAAAGGGATGCCTGCCATTTGCCTGCTGTTTCCTTCGGGTGTCCCTTCTGTTTCCTGTGGAGCTCCCTCCTGAACCCCTATCTACCCGGCCATTCATCTATGGGCTTGCAAATGACATCGATGATCTCAGATCTCCTATCAAACACAGGTAGGGCAGCTTGTTTTCTGAAAATCATAGAGGTCCTTATAGAAAAGGGCTTTGACTCATTGGGACACGTTCGGCCTTAAGTTTCAGGAGGGCCCTGACCCCAGCTTCACCACCCGCTTCCACCAGCTGTGCCTGCACTGTGACCCTGCCCAGAGCCCTCGGGTGCATGTGTTCCCGCCTCCCCACCACTGCCACTAGCCCGTTCCTCACCTTTGGGGGCTGTGGCCTCCTCTGCTGCTGTTTCCTCTGCGGCCGGTTCCTCTGTGGACGGTCCCTCTGTGGCCTCCTCTGCAGGCACTTCTGCAGGCTCCCTTGCCATCTCGGTGGGGTTGGCTGGCACCACAGGCTCTGGGACTGACGCAGCCTCCTGGATCAGGCCCAGGTCATCGCCTTCTGGGCCTGGGATCCCCACGCCCAGCCTCTGAGGTGCCTGCAGCCCACGGCGCTCGCCCGAGCGATCGGATGCGGCAGCACGGGCCATCCCCATCAGGCGACTTTGGTAACCAGGCCCCACCAGGATGTGGTCGTTGTCACGGAGGCGGCGGAGAAAGGAGTGCATCAGGTCGAGTAACACAAAGCGAATACCCACGATGGGGTAGTGACGAGCGGCCGCGACCAAATTGAGGTTGTGGTCCGCCTCCCCCTCTTCCTCTTCCTCCTGCTCCTCCTCCTCCTCTTCCTCTTCTTCCTCCTCCTCCTCCTCCTCCACCGGGCCCATGTCCGAGTCCTCCTCGACGCTTCTGCCCCTGGGAGCTGCGGCCAGGCCTGCCGCCTGTTCACCCTCCTCCACCCTGAGGCTTTCCATGGGCCCTGCGTCTCCAGCCACCTCAGCCACGGGCACCACGTCGCCACTATTGGGACCGGAATCAATGCCCTCCAGGTCACCAGCTCCGGCCGCCTCGACTTGCGCTCCCTCCTGGCTCACCAGGGCCTCCTGGTCCCCTTGGGTTGGGTCTGGATCCCCTGTGGCAGACATGATGCATCAGCGCCTCAACTGGGGTGGCGACCAGGCTGAGGTGATGACGGTGAAGACGGTGGCAGCTGAGGTGGCTATGGCTGAGGGGAGGCGAGAGGCTGGCTGCTGAGGGAATACGAGTCTGTCTCCTTATTGAGGGAATAAAAGTCTGTCTCTGAGGAGACTCTAAACTGGGAAGGGCAGGGAGCCGATCCCAGGAGCCTCCCGCCAAGGCTGGTCTGAGAGGACTTAGACAGGGAGGGAAAGATTCCGGTTGGCGGGCAACAGGGGCGGAACTGGAAATGTCAACAAGGGGAGGGTTCTCAGTGAGTTCTAAGCTCATTTGCTGAAAATTTCAGATTGACATGCTCTGTGTCCAATGAATGATCAACACCCTTAAGCTCTAGGACAACTCAGAATCCAGAGATTTTTCTTCTTTCCTTTTTCTGGAATCTCGCTTTGTCGCCCAGGCTGGAGTGCAGTGCCGTGATCTCGGCTCACTGCAACTCCCCCCTCCTGGGTTCCAGTGATTCTCCTGCCTCAACCTGCTGAGTAGCTGGGAGGGACTACAGGTGCACGCCACCAAGTCCAGCTAATTTTTGTATTTTTAGTAGAGACGGGCTTTCACCATGTTGGCCAGGATGGTCTCGATCTCCTGACCTTGTAATCCGCCAGCCTTGGCCTCCCAAGGTGCTGGGATTAGAGGTCCAGGGCTACCTTTTAGGTCCACACAAATCCGGGGCTACCCTTTAGGTCCACAGAAGTCCTGCCCTTTTGATTTTATGATTATTAGCAACACTATAGTGGTCCAATGTGGAGGCACCCTGGAGCATGTGAACTTCAAGGTGTCCACAGAGTTCACTTATTTCCACCTAGTAATGGCTCATGCCAGTAGAGACAGGGTCATAAAAATGTTATATAGCTCAGACCTAAGCAGTTGTGAAAATCTCCCAAGAAGAGAGGTAAGACTTTCAACAATTTAACGTAGTTAAAGCTGCTTAGAAAAGAATGTGCAGAGTTGAAATGGATGCAGTCATCACTGAGTGTTGAGGTGGTTGTTGAGGTAGTAAATGACAAACACTGGAAGGTATTTAATGAATCCTGCCAAATTCACTTCAAACCTCCAAATAATGAAAAAAAAAATAAAATATTCTTTTTAAAAAGGACCAGGTCATTTCATAAGAACTAAGCATATAAAACACCAAAAGGGCCCAGGCACGGTGGCTCACACCTGTAATCCCAGAATTTTGGGAGGCCAAGGCAGGCAGATCACCTGAGGTCAGGAGTTTGAGACCAGCCTGGCCAACATGGTAAAACCATGTCTCTACTAAAAATACAAAAAATTAGCTGGGCATGGTGGCACATGCCTGTAGTCCCAGCTACTTGGGAGGCTGATGCAGCAGAATCGCTGGAATCAGGGAGGCGGAGGTTGCAGTGAGCCAAGATTGCGCCACTGCACTCCAGCCTGGGTGACAGAGTGAGACAAAACAAAACAAAACAAAACAAAACACAACACCAAAAGAACAGGCTTCCTAGGGTGTTTCAAGCAACAGCCCAAGACTTTTTGTTGATTTCAAGACCCACTTAACCAAGATTCAAGTAGTAAGTAATTCTGAACATTCTGGAGAAATCAATGTTATTTGATATTCATTCTATGAAAATTTTTTTTTGTCACACTACAACTACTCTGAAAAAATTGCAAATAGCATATTTCATGTATTAAATTCAGGAATAGTAATACCATTAAATCTCATCAAGGTGAGCAGGAAGTTTTTTTTTCCTTTCATGAACTCAATTGAATTTCAGTGTTTCTATTTTTCTTTAGTTTCACCTAAAAAAAGGAGCATGGTGCTGTCATAAACCATTGGTTTAAATCTGGAAGGCAATGTGGAAAATTTCTAATCCAAAATACTCACTATAAAGACAGCAAAACCAAGGCAGAACCCCAATCTGAGGTCTAGAGTTGGCTTTAATATTTGCTTCCTGATGTGAAGTAGGGAAAGTTACTTATTTCTAGGCCTTAGTTTTATCATTTGTGAGGTTAGGATAATGATTCCCTAGCTACCTCACAAGGCTAATTTGAGATTCAAGTAAGATGAGACTTAGGAATTCTCTCTTAAAAGAAAAGAATCAAGATAATGAGGTGAAAGCCCTTTTCATACTGTAAAACACTATATATGTATATGATTACATCAGCAATAATTTTTCCCTGTTCTTAAATTATTGGAAAGAAGCTATCAGGTATAGTTGGCCCTCTGTATCCATGGATTCTGCATGTGTGGATTCAACTAACTGTGGATCAAAAATATTCAGAAAAACGTTGCATATGCACTGAACGTGTGCAGACTTTTCTTCTTCTCATTATTCCCTAAACAATATAGTACAACAACTATTTAGAGAGCATTTACATTGTATTAGGTATTGCAAATAATCTAGAGATGATTTAAGGCATACATGATAATGTGTGTAGGTTATATGCAAATACTTTACCATTTTGTATATGGAACTTGGGCATCTGCAGATTTTGGTATCTGCAGGAGGTTTTGGAACCTCTCCCCCATGGTTAATGAGGCATGACTATAGTCTCTCAGGCCTTCAGAGAACCCTCTAATTTGGATTTGGAGGAATTAGATTTTTCCTATCTACATGGAGTTGTATACTCTCCTGGCTAAGTACATACCCTGACTTCAGTCAAGATTTGAGTGAAATAGGTAGATGGAATGAGGTGGGATTATATTTATGATATTAACTATTTGTTGAAAATATTTTATCCGTTTGATTTTGCCTTCTAAGTTGGTTAATGTTTCCAGGTATTTAGTTTTTCATTTATATGTTGCAATTTACTTTTAATGTTAACTTCATTGCAAATTTGCAAATCTTCTTGTACACAGAATTTTTATTTTATATTTTCTTTTTGGAGATCTTCTTAATATTTACCTTTAGCTCCTTAATCCATAGTATGAGATTAAAGCCTCAGATGATTTTTATTTTGAACAGCTCACCTATAGCACCTCGTATTGAGTAACTCTTCCTGTCTATACCGATATGTGGCCATGTACTCTTTAGCATTTTCTATAAAGGTAGAAAAAATGCAAGAGAAAATTCATTTTCCCCAAATTTCAGAACTTGAAATGGTCTTTAGCTATTGAGTCTAAGCTTATTCTTTAAGTGGAAAAATTAAGGCCTGGAGTAGTTAACTGGCTTTCCAATGTCATACTACTCAATGGAGGAGCCAGGAGTAGAACCAACATCTTCTGACCTTTAATCTGAAATTGAGACAGGAATGCTTATTTTACATACAGCTTCAGGGGCAGCTTGACAGCACAAGGTTAATTACCCAGACAAATAAATGGCTATGAGTTGAGGGTCTCTGAAATTCAGACAAGTATGTACTCCTGACTCTGAGTCAATCAGCAAATACTTACTAAACACTTACATGCAATGCCTTGTGTAAGACTTTGCCAGGAACAGAGAAATACGAGCCACCACCTCTAGAAATAAGGATCTCACAGTCTAGCTGCGAGAAAGGATTGTGTGTTGAGAAGGGATGTAGAAAAGCAGTATCTGACATTCAGAGCTGGCCTGGCACTCATAGCTAAGCCATCTTTTTCTCCTACTGAATATAAACAATCACATAGAACACCAACATCACACAGGATTACTCTGTGTCTATGATAAAAAGAAACAAAGCAAGGCCACTTCATAATTTCATTCAAGCAGAGAAAAATGAAGTCACAAAATACTAAACAAAATACTAAATTTAGCCTGTCTTGATTAAAATGAGTACCACTTCTTTACCAATTACAGCTTTATACTGGTTCTAATATCCCCTCTCTATAAATAATATTTATCAAAATACCAATTAGAACTGTACACACTTTCTGATAGTATCTAATCTAGAGCAAATCCTCACTTCGTTCAAAACTTCCTCATATTCTAAGCTGTGGAATTGGGGAAGGTAGTGAAATTGCCTCTGGCAAGAAAATAAGCATAGGGGATTTGATAGAAGTCTTGGGGTGAGGAAGGTATCTAATGGGGCACCTTGTTTTCTGCTGCAATCTTATCACCAGGACTGGCTCTACTCTGTCTTAGTGAAAACAAATACAGTCAGGTAGATGGTTTTTGTATACTTATAGTATTCCTACTTTTTTCCTTTTACCTCTTTTCTGTGTATGTCCATCCATTTTTGTTTCATAACTTTCAACAGGACCATTACTATTCACTTTAAAGGAGCATGTTACCAAAAAACCCAAACCAAAAACCACAGAAGTGTCTTCCTATGTCATGAAGAGCTGGACTGTCCACTTGAAGGTACAGGACAAATACACTAGACCCTAGTCATTCAATCATTCATTGAGTATATATCTATCACCTACTATATGCCTGGAGTTATGTCAAGGACTGGGGACACATTGGTGCTTAAGATCCATGGCTTGACCTATCTAGTTCATGGTCTGCAGGGGAAGACAAACATTTGGATGATGATGACACAAGGTGTCAAGAACTATAACAGGGATGAACACAAGGTACTATGGGATCTCATGAGAGAGAATGATTAGCAAAGGCTGAGGGGATGGTAGGGAAGGTGGGTTGATGACTGCGAAGGTGCTCAAGAGGGGGCATTTCAGCTGAGTCCTGAAACTAGGAGTTTAACCAGCAATAAATATTGGGGGGAAGTCATTGCAGGTAAAGGAAGCAGCACGGATAAAGGAAGAGGTATGTGTATGTTGGTCCAAGGCAATGAAATGGCTGGAGCATTGGGCAGAGTGGCAGATGGGCCTTTAAAGCAGGTGGGGCTGGGGATGGATACCCCATTCTCCATGATGTGCTTATTTCACATTGCATATCTGTACCAAAACATCTCATATATCCAATAAATATATACACCTACTAAGTACCCACAGAAATTAAAAATAAAAGAAATAGAAAAATAAAGCAGATGGGGCAATGAATAATGAATGCTTCTCTAAAGAGTTTGCCCTTTGGCCTGAAAGGGGCAGACTGTCCACTAGAAGTGGCAGGACAAATACTCTAGACTCTAGTAATTCAGTCATTCACTGAGTTTGCCCTTTGTCTTAAAACTCCTTTGCCTGTTTTCCCTTTGTATAGAAGAAATTTCTAGAAGTATTACTGCAAGTTTTCAGCCTCTTATGTTCTTAGTTATTTTATTGGGTCTTCCTTTCAGGTTGTCCAATGGCTACCTCATTGGCATTTAGGTTTTAGTCAAAGGACACTCACGGGGGTTGTCCCTGACCACTGTGACTAAAGCTGTCACCTACCTTCACCCCAATCACTGTTATATCACTACCCTGTTTTATTTCCTTTATAACTCTTGTACTAATTTAACTAATTTTATCTTTGTTTGTATTCTCTATTCTTACTTACCACCACTCTAGATGCCATAAACGCAGGAATTACTGTCTGTTTCCTCTGATATTTACCCAAACACCTAGAATGGTGCCTGGAACATAGTAAATAAAGACTTGTTAGATGACTGTTTTCTCTACATTGGTTAGCTGTACAAGGTGCAAAACCAAATGTTAAGTTGCAAGATCATGTTTATAAATTGGATTAGCCTCCAATGGGTTAGTGAGATTAAGGTTGTTCTGAATTTCTGTAAAATGTTGGTAATTTCCTTAGACATCAATACATCTCTAACTGTTTTTAGATTGAGAAAGCAACTTCAGGGGAAAAAGTTGTTTCCATTTGACAACATTTAAAATGAGCCAGTATATATAAGATTACAGGGGCTTATACGAGTGTTAAAATGAGTTTGTTTTGTGATTAACTTATGCCAAATTGCAACTTTTGCAGAGAATTCACATGTAAGCCAACTTCCTGTCTTCTTACATGGTGTGAGTTAAAGTCTTCTGATATTTTCTTGCCCTACCTTGCCACAGGGTCTAAAATTCCCCATTTTAGCATAATTTTGTAAGACATTTCAGAGACAAGTACATTAGAGGTTAACATAATGTCGCAACCTACCTGAAAGTTGGTGTCATTAACCAGATATTACTTTAAGTCAGGGACTTAAGGAAGTGCAATAGAAATTTTGAAAATATGTAAGGAGTAGAGGAATAAAGAGAAGATCTGAGGCTGGGCGCCTTGGCTCACACCTGTAATCCCAGCACTTTGGGAGACCAAAGCAGGCAAATAATTTGAGGTCAGGAGTTCAAGACCAGCCTGGCTAACATGGTGAAAACCTGTCTCTACTAAAAATACAAAAGTTAGCTGGGTGTCGTGGTGGGTCCCTGTAATCTCACCTACTTGGGAGGCTAAGGCATAAGAATTGCTTGAACCCAGGAAGCAGAGGTTGCAGTGAGCCAAGATGGCACCACTCACTGCACAAAGCCTGGGCTACAGAGCAAGACTTAGCCTCAAAAAAAAAAAAAAAAAAGGAAAAGAGAAAAAAAAAGGAGGCTAGGTACAATAGTTCATGCCTGTAATCCCAGTACTTTGGGAGGCTGAGGAGGGTGGATCACGAGGTCAGGAGTTTGAGGCCAGCCTGACCAACATGGTGAAACCCCATCTCTACTAAAAATTAGCTGGGCATGGTGGCATGCACGTGTAATCCCAGCTACTCAGGAGGCTGAGGCAGGAGAATCACTTGAACCCAGGAGGCAGAGGTTGCAGTGAGCTGAGATCATGTCACTGCACTCCAGCCTGGGTGACAGAGGAAGACTTGGCCAAAAAATAAAAAGAAAAGATCTGGAGTAGCAGGGGGGGCTCCCAGGGTAGGCAAGTCTATATGGATAATGACAGTTGATAACCCTGCTGATTAGGTGCATGGACATAACAGTGGGGATGGGGAAGACGACAGAAGTCAGTGTCTGAAAATGAAGAGGAGGACACTGGGAAAAGAGGGTAAGGACTCAGAATGCAAGTGCTATCCTGTTTTCGCAGCTTTACCTCAGGCCAACTTTTTTCTGGAGGTACTTGGGACTTTAAGATAGAAAGATGAAAAATACTCTTTGAGGTTCCAACCAGTGAGGAGTTCATAATGTAGAGAGACTAATGTAAGGGAGATTATTAATTATGCTATAATGATAACATATGAGACATATCAGGGAAGTTATTAATGCCAAAAGATGGTATCTAAGTAGCCTTAACAAAATGTAAAAACAAGGCCACCTTCCCTTTCTCTGATCAATTATCCTTTCACCCATTTTCTCACCTAGATTCTAGATATTAGGCCTATTTACTATGTAAAATCACACACAAAACTATAGCAATACTAATATGGGCCTTCTCAGTGCCCATATAATCAGTTCCTAGCTTAAAAAATAGAACATTTAGAAGTGGAGTTGAAGCTATGTACATCCTTTCCTCAAGTAATAACCAGTATCATGAATTGGGTGTTTTATTCCTGTGCACATCTTTACTTTGCCTATGTTTGTTGGAATAACACATTTGTTAAATATGTTTATATCCCAAAGTATATGTTATTTTTTGCTTGTTTTAAAACTTTATGTATATGGCATTGTAGTGTCTGTATTCTTCTGCACGTAGCTTTGCACCTTACACTTTACTATCACCATCCAATCTATTTTTTAGGTTACAGGAATAATTCTGTTTATTATTTTTGAGCAAGCAAATGTACTTTATTGCCCTGCTATTGATATATCCATATTTCAATTTTTTTGAAATTATCGGTGTACCTGAATATGATGGGGAGAATGAATCCAAGCTGGAAAACACGCTCCAGGATATCATCCAGCATAACTTCCTGAGCCTAGCAAGGCAGTCCAACATTCAAATTCAAGAAATACAGAGAACTCCACAAAGATATTCCTCAAGAAGAGCAACCCAAGGCACATAACCGTCAGATTCACCAGGGTTGAAATGAAGGAAAAAATACTAAGGGCAGCCA
>CAUYUD010114594.1:0-61347 GCA_963575295.1 Alouatta caraya
CCGGTTTATTCTTATTCATGGTTTAACAGCTACCTAACTGTCAAATTTTTTCGCCATTTTTTTGTATTTTTTTTTTTTTTTTTTTTTTTTTTGAGATGGAGTCTTTCTCTGTCACCCAGGCTAGAGTGCAACGGCGCTATCTTTGCTCACTGCAACCTGCAACCTCTGCTTCCCAAGTTCAAGCAGTTCTCCTGTCTCAGCCTTCCAAGTAGCTGAGATTGCAGTCCGGTACCACCACACCCAGCTAATTTTTATATTTTCAGTAGAGGCGGGGGTTTCACCATGTTGGCCAGGCTGGTCTCGAACTCCTGACTTCAGGTGATCCACCCGCCTAGGCCTCCCAAAGTGCTGGGATTACAGATGTGAGCCACCGCGCCTGACTGAACCAGATTATTATTTAACTTGGGGTAGGGTAGGGGCTGTCCTGGGCCGTGCAGGATGTTTAGCTGCATCTCTGGCTTCACCCCTGGCTGCCAGTATTGAGTGCACCACCACCACCACCACCACCACCATCACCACCACCACCACCACCACCAACTACAACCAGTTCTTATCACCAAAACTGTCTTCAGACATCACCAAATGCCCCCTGGGGTCAAAACCACCCCATTGAGAAGCACTCCTCCAAGCCAGTGCAGGATCTTCTGGGAAAAGCCTGGCTTGGTAGGGTAGTCCCTTCTGCACCAGAGAGATGACTGCACTGGTGATCAACTGTTCACTGTGTGTCCACAGGCCAAGTTCAAGCCTCAGATGTGTTTTGTTTGACCCAGGAGACGTTTAAACATCTCCTTCAATGAGCTGACAGTAGATTCTTAAAACTCAAGCCATTTTACATAAAAATCCCGCTTTCTAGCTTCTCTTGAAAAATGGGGATTCCTGGTGACGCTGAACCTACATTCCTCATGCGGCAGGAACGGGGTGGCGTTTGCTGTGCTCAGGGACACAGGCTTCCTGTTCGCCACAGTCCTCAACACTCTACCTTATGCATCCTAAATTTAAAGGACCAGAGTCATTTTCTTTCTATCCCATCCCATTTTCACATTTATACAACCTTGCTGGCCACTGAAGATGTTTGAATTAGATCTCCTGATCTAATGTGCTTGCTTGCACACACAATTTGTACACATATACATATATATACACACACAGCTGTATAAATATATAAACACACACACACATGCACATGCATAGACACATAAACACACACATGCGAATACATATATACATGCATAGACACATAAACACACATACATACATACACGTGAGACCTGCACATGCATGCACACACATATATACATGTACACACATGCATAAGTACATGTACATACATATACATATGCAGACGTGAACACTACACGCACATGCACACATACATGTGCACACAAATGAATATACACATACATACATGCATATGTGCACACACCTATGTGTATAGACATATCTATGTGCACAAACACATCCATGCACATGGACTCTCGTGACCATGCATCCCCCATGGCTCACCTCCCCCTCCACTGCAGCCCAGGGCACGCAGCATCCCTGATGCACACACCTGGATGTCAGGCTCTGACCTTCGAAGTCGTGACTGCCCCCACGGGGGCTCTTTGAGGGTCATGCTGGATTGATGGATGGGACAGCTCAGCTCTCAGAAACTACCGCATGTGTTTATTATGGCGATGAGTGTGGGCTGGGCCCGCTTCTGGCTTGTGTAAGTGTCAACTGGTGACAACATGTGCTCTACAGAAGGCAGATGTCAAAGGGCTGGGGGCAGTGGAGTCACCACCCGCACTGTGGAGACCACCCAGAGGCAGCACTCAGCCTGGTCCTGGCTTCCCTGTCCTTTGGCGAGAGAACTAAGGGAGAGAGGAAGACCCGGTGCCACCAGGACAGGCCTGCCGCAAAGGCCGAAGCCCACCATCAGCCAGGCCTGGAGCAGCCAGACATTGCACCCTGAAATCGTGGAAGAGCCTGCCGCCCCAGGCAATAATTTGGTTCCATTCTCTCCAAAAGATTCCCAGGCCCCGCTCCTGTCCCCCTTGAGGCCACACGTTCAGATGCCAATCAGGACAGTTCCTCACCTCTGCTTGAAGAATAATAACAACGTACGGAGGTCTGACAGGTACCGGGCATTTTCTGTTCACTTCAAATACATTATCTTGAGTTTTCACCACAATCTATGAAGAAGATGACTTTGTCGAAGCTCAAGGAGTTGTCAGTAACTAGGATTTATTGAACATTTAGTACGTGCTGAGCACAATATTAAAGCACTTAGCAGTCATCATATCAATTTATCTTTTCTACAACCACTTGAAATATGATCTGTCATTATTCCCACTTTATTTTTTCTACTTTTTTTTTTTTTTTTTTTGAGACGGAGTTTCGCTCTTGTTACCCAGGCCGGAGTGCAATGGCGCAATCTCGGCTCACCGCAACCTCCGCCTCCTGGGTTCAAGCAATTCTCCTGCCTCAGCCTTCCGAGTAGCTGGGACTACAGGCACGCGCCACCATGCCCAGCTAATTTTTGTATTTTTTTAGTAGAGACAGGGTTTCACCATGTTGACCAGGATGGTCTCGATCTCTTGACCTTGTGATCCACCCGCCTCAGCCTCCCAAAGTGCTGGGATTACAGGCGTGAGCCACCGCACCCGGCCTCTACTTATTTTTATTTGGTTTTGTTCTGAGTTTTGAGGCAGAGTCTTGCTCTGTCACCCAGGCTGGAATGCAATCATGCCATCTTGTCTCACTGCAACTTCCCCCTCCCAAGTTCAAGCAACTCTCATGCTTCAGCCTCCTGAGTAGCTGGGATTACAGGTACGCACCACCACGCCTGGCTAATTTTTGTATTTTTAGTAGAGATGGGTTTTCACCATGTTGACCAGGCTGGTCTCTAACTTCTGGCCTTAAGTGATCCACCTGCCTCGGCCTGCCAAAGTCTTGGGATTATAGGTATATGCTACGGCACTCAGGCTTGTTTCCATTTTATAGTCAAAGAAATTGAGTAAAGATTTAGATTATCTTTTCTGTTGCTGTTTGTTTGTTTTGTTTTGTTTTGTTTTGTTTTGTTTTGTTTTGTTGAGACAGGGCCTTACTCTATCACCCAGGCTGGAGTACAATGGTGTGATCATGGCTCATTGCAGCCTCAAATTCCTGGACTTAAGGAATCCTCCTGCCTCAACCTCCCAAATAGCTTGGACAACTAGTGTGCAACAACACGTCACACTAATTTTAAAATTTTTGTAGGGACCTGGGTTGCCCAGGCTGGTCTCAAACTCCTGGCCTTAAGCAACCCTCCCATCTTGGCCTCTCAAAGTGCTGGGATTACAGGTGTGAGCCCCTGCACCCTACCTGATGATCTCTTTCTTTTTTTTCTCCCCCTCATTTCCCCTTCTTTTCTTCCTCCCCTTCCTCCTCTTCCTTATTCTCGTCCTCCTACTCCTGTTTCTTTTCCTCATCCTCTTCCTCACCACCATTATGAAAGTCATATAACAAGCACTGTGTCACATGGAAGATGGTGCCAGACACTTGACTGACATCATCTCAATTAATCCTCCCAGCAGCCCTGTGAGGCAGACGCTCTTGTCACCTAATTCTTACATCAAAGAACCAAGGCTCAGCATCACACTTGGAAACCCCTGTTCCAGCTGGGGACTCTCGGGTCCATGGAGACTGTCTGTGCCACTAGCCTCAGGAGCTGTGGGGTTCCCAACAAGCTGATTAACACAGCATCCTCTGGACCCAATCTAACTCCAGGTACCCTCTCAACCAATGCCCAAAGACCAGGAGCACCTGGGAGGGGTACAGAGGGGCGCTGAAGCAGGCATCAGGCCTCCAGGAAGCATCTCCACTGCAACTTAGACCAAGATTTCAGGAGCCTTTCCTGGGAAATCATCAGGGGTCTCCTTAAAAGGTGCTAAACCTTACAGTGCAACTTCTAGACTCTGCGAATTTGGCCCTGGAGAATTGCCATGGTTGCAGAGAGACCAGATGCCAGGCACTCTAGAGAAAGAAACAGAAACAACAAGAAACACAGTGACATTTGTTCTTTTAACACCGTGGGGCATTTTTCAGGTTTGAAAGTGTTGGGAAGCTCTATACATGGCAGAAGCTACAGACTGTCTTCCTCGTTCTGCTCTGAGGATATAGCTGGGATGGATCTGGCCGGAGCTGGGGATGGGTCTGTGCCTCTCCTTTGGCCAAACCCAACTCGTTCCAGGAGGCAGGATATAGTAACCAAGCTCTGGAGTCAGCCAGATGAGGGTGTAAACCCAACCTTTGCCACCCACTTCTTAGGGGTGTGAACTTAGCAAATTATTTAGCCTCTGGAAGCTTCCATACCCCCAGAGGTAAAATGGAGCATAGCATGGTCATGAAGCATCTGACGCAGGAGGTGGCTGGTCATTGCTGGTCATTGTTCGTGCTGGCTGAAGTTTCTCTCTGTCCACCCCTTTCCTGGGCTAAGAGGCTCCTGGTAGCATTCACAATTGGTTATAAGACATTTATGTTATTCCAAAGATGGGTTTTTTTCATTTTCCGCTTCCCACCTCTTTCCTTCAAATCTGCAGCTTTTGCAAAACCTCAATGTTATTATAATGAACATTGCCAACGAGAATTTTAGGATCTAAAAAACTGAACTAAGTGAACTTGGGTAAAGGAGGAAAACCTCTCCCAGAATGATAGAACTGTTCAGAGAAAATTTTGGAAGCTTAACTTTATTCCTAATTGAAGCAGAATTTTCTCAGCTTCATAGATATGTATCAAATAATTATAGCTCAACTGCTGTAATTCAGCACCTGGGCTACAGTGAAATTATTTTTTAATGCATCATTTGAGCTGTTTGATGTTTGATTTATGCCTGGATGTCAAGGTACTGCACAGAGATCCAACACTGCGTCGCTAAGACAGCTGCTATTGCCAGGTTGAGGGGGGCTGGTGTGTTGGAGACTAGAGATTACTTACCAGTGGCATGACCAACCACAGCAACTCTCCTAGTTGCCTGGAACCAAGGAGTTTCCTGGGATGCAGGAATTTCAGTACTACAACTGGGGAAATTCCAGGCAAACTACAGTGAATCTGTCATCCAGTTTACCAAATATGCAGTCTGGCCTTTTTCCAAACAAGGCCAGACTTGACAATGTAGCAAAACCACGTTTTAATCAGGGCAACAGTGCACCCTACTAAAAAGCCAAATTTCCCAGCTTCCCTCGCTGCTAGAAATGGTCATGTGATATAATTCTGGCCAGATATGTAAGTAGATGTCCCAAATGGGGCTTCTGAGGAAGCTCTTTAAAGGGGGTTAAGTCAGCAGCTGCCTGTCTTCTTTGATCTTCCACTTCCTTGTGTTCTCTGCCTGGAATGAGGGTATGATGACTGGAGCTGCTGCTGCCATCTTGGGACCATGAGGTAACCTTGAGTGTGGATACCACGCCTCTAGGATAGAAGGACAGAAAGTAAGGAGCTCAGGTCCTCAATAATGTTAAGAAGTCACTTTCCAGTCCAGGCCTTCTCCTTTTACATAAGAGATAAATAAACCCTAATCTCTTTAAGCCACTCTTTTACAGGCTTCAATTCATGGCAGCCAAATCTGTAAAGTGACCAACTATCCTGTTTTGCCTGGGATTGTCCCAGTTTTAGCACTGAAATCCCTCAGCCTCTGGTAAACCAGGACACTTGGCCATCCCAGAATGTGATTCCTAATACATACAGTCAGGATTTGAGGACTGGGGTGGATTCATTTGGAGGAAGTTTCTAAGGAAAAGCTGATCCTGGATGAGGCTCATGGATGTGACAGGATGGGATGCCACCTCTCCTGCCCTTGCCAAAGGGGCTACAGGCCAGGCCACAGAGAATGCACATTGCTCTGTGCTGGCATAAAAATAGACGTCATGACAAGTGCAGCCCCTGACGGGTAGACATCATCTCGCTCAGCACAGAGCACCTGGAAAGCAGGGTGCAAGGCTGCCAGTCTCCTTCCGTCCATGAATCAATGGTTTTTGAACATCTGCTATGTGCCAAGCATGGTACTTAGCTCTGGAAACACGGCGGGATGTGAAAAATCAATGCTTCTTACCCCTCTTGAGGAGACAGGCAATGAAAGATCAACAAGGAAATAAATAAATAATTGCAAGTAGGATAATGGTTGTGAAGGAAAAGAGGGAGAGGTATGTAGAGGAAGCAGGGGATTGGGGCACCCACTTCGGTGAGAGCAGGGAAGACTCCTCTCTACCTAATGAGTGAGTAGAGATAAAAGAGCATGAGCCAGTCTGAACAGTGCTCCAAGCAGAGAACCGGCCTAGGCAAAGGCCTGGGGGCTG
The DNA here is from genome assembly GCA_963575295.1 of Alouatta caraya. Classification (NCBI taxonomy): domain Eukaryota; kingdom Metazoa; phylum Chordata; class Mammalia; order Primates; family Atelidae; genus Alouatta; species Alouatta caraya. The sequence goes on from CAUYUD010114594.1 coordinate 6,312, forward strand.
GAAGGGGCTTTCTGAATTGAAGACACAGAAGGGAATTGTGGCTGACAGTAGTGAGGGAGGGGACAGGAAGGGATGAACTTGGACGGGAAGTGGACACATCCTGCCAACTTGAAGGTCTGACTTCCAGTTCTCTCATTTGTCAGCTGTGTGACCATCAGTAGTTGGTTAACCATGCTGAACCTCGATTTTCTCACCTGTAAAATGAGATCATCATGGGGTGGTTTGAGGTGAAGATACCAAAATACAAAGTGCATGAGCCATAGAGAAAGTGGTAGCTATCTTTACTGTCTATCCCCAAAAGGGAACAGTTTTCCCAGAGGAACGTTTTTCAATCAATGATACAGAAGAATAAAATGAACACAGCCTTGACAAAGCAAGACTTCCTACAGGGAAACTTCTGGACACTGGGCTTATCCTTACAGTCCTAGCAAGGGCCTCCCCTGGTTCCTCTCACCCTGCTCTGCCCAAGTCGTGGGAGGCAACACCTGAACAAGTAATTATAGCTGTGAACACAATGGAAGGCCTATATCTCCCTTTTTCTTCATTTCTGGAATATTCCTGATCCCCTGCAATTAGTCCCTGGCAGCAAACAGGTGGAGTCTCTACCAGTTGTCAAATGGACATTGGGAAAGGTAGCAGGCAGGCCAGGATGTCCTATTGATGAAAACTCTGTTGGCTCTGTCACAGGATCCTTGGGGGTTACTTTTCCAGCTTGCAGTCTCTATGGCCCATGGCTCCTTTGCCTGAGTTTTGCTCAGGCCTGTGGGGCCCATTCTGCCCACTCAGCCAGGCAGGCTGCTCTCTGCTCATGCGGCTGTCCCAGATACCACATGATGCAGGCATGGAGTGGTGAGGGGTGTGTAAGTGAGCATGGAGTCTAGCCAGGTGTGCTGGCTATGGTGGGGCAGGTGCTCCGGCCTCCAGCTCCCTGCGAGGCTGTGGCTGGACCAGGCATACCGCAAGTGGCTTCCACTGTGGACATTTGGGAACATGGTAGCACCTGGAAGCTTGGAGATGCCAGGAACTGCAAAGCCCCAAAGAGAGTATCACAGCCCCTGCTTGAGTAGCTCCTAGGTCCAGGATCCCCAAAGAGCCACAGCTCTTCTCTTTTTCTCAGTGCCTGCAACATGGGTAGTTGGGGCATGTTTCAGTCTTGTTTGTGTTACAGCTTTTTCAATCCTGCCATTACATGGGTCCCAAGTTCTTATCCTGCCTCCAGGAAGAATGATGTATGTGGACAACTGGAGAGTGAGCAAGGCAGAGAGTGACAGAACAGCACTCAGAAGACCCACAATGGGTAGCTCCTTGCCACAGGCAGGTTGTCCTGAGGAGTGTCCAGCTCTCAGCAGAGAGGAGACCCACAGTGGGTAGCTCCTTTCCACAGGCAGGTCTTTCTGACAGGTCAAGGAGACCCAGAATGGGCAGCTCCTTCCCACAGCTGGTAGTCCCAATGTCTCTCTGAGTCTGGTTGAGTCTGGGGTTTTTATGGGCTCAGAGGGGAGGAAGCACATGCTGATTGGTACATGGGTAGCCATGGACAGGCCCAGAAAAGCACCATAAGTTTTCTCTCCAGACCACCTGGAACTTGTAGCCTGGCCCCCAAGCTTCTAGGCTCTGTCTTGAAGGTGAAGTTTCAATGGGACCCACCCCTTTCCACACAGGAACCTCTCTGCCATTGCTATCAACATGCCATCCACAGCACCTAGGCTGTTTGCACTGAGGGGTGCCTGCAGGCCTATGCCAAGCTGCCCTCAGCCCCTCACCAGCCTCCCTTCCACACTTATCAACACCCAAAGTCCAGAGGGTGCTGAGGTGGTATGAGGACCTGGCATGTCAGCACCACCCCAAGTGTGTGCATACCCAGCTGGGTTGTGACAGCACTCAGGCTAAGCCATAGCTTTGCTCCAAAATCAGAGAAGGCACTGGGAGCAGGGAGAGAGCAGGGAGTCACAGCAGGCACTTCTGAGCCTGCAGGGAAAGGGGAAAGGGTGCAGTGGGGCGTTTCATGGGAACCTGAGATCACAGGGATGCCTGGGTCTGGAGCTGTGGCTGGGCAGCTGCAGTTGTGCCTGAAAGCGTGGGGCTTCTACACTGCCAACACGGTAGTGGGTGAGGCTTGCACCTATTCCTGGCTCCTGCTGGCTCTGTTGGGCATGCGGCCCCAGCTGCACCTCCCCTACTGCAGCTGGCATCCCCGCAGCAACTGCTCCAGACAGGCCATGGCCGCCATCGGCTCTAATGCTCAGGCCAGCCCTGCCCTGGTTTTCCCAGATACTGGATGGCAGCCATCCAGCTTCTCTGCAGAAACAGCTCAAGCAGCAGCAAGAGCTCATGGTTTTGCTCTAGCATTTTTCTTGTACTGTCTACTGGGCCAAGTGCAACCATGAAAAAATTCTGAAATAAATTATAAGCCCAAACCTCTCTCACTTATTCTCCATACAGGACTTTATGAAACCTCTCTAAACATGCCTGGCTTGCGTTTGCATCTCAGAGGTTGGATTTTGCTTCCTGTGGAAGGAGAAGCCACTACTGGGACTGGGTGGAGATCTCTCTTTGGTAGTTACTCAACTCCAATAACTCCATGACTCTCAGAGCTCTATCTCAGCTGGACCCCTCGCTGTTCTGACTCTGCACGCCTCTGCCTCCTCCTCCAGCCACCTGTTCCTGGACTTTCTCTTCATTCTGTCATGTCTGCCTCTGAACTCCTGCACATGGCTTTTGTCCTAAGCTGGGTTCCCCAGAAGCAGACCCTGACACCAAGAATCAAGGGCAAGCAATCTATTAAGGACACACTCTTAGGAGAGACCCCTGGGAAGTGAGGGCAGCAGGCCAGGAGTGAGAAGAAGCCAAGCAAAGGCGAGACTCCAGGCAGTCCAGGGGGAGTGGCTGCAGCCTGACCCCTCGGGGAACTCTGGGCCATAATTCACACCAGAGAGCTTTCCTAACCAGGCACCAGGAGTCAAGCTCTCCTAAGCCCTACCAGTTATTCTCTGGGTAAGGGCCATCCTGGGGGTATAGACTCCCAGGTACTTCTGGACCTGTGGACCTGCCCCATGTAGTTCTGATAGCTTGAAAGCAGTTCTCTAGTCATTGGAAACAGATGTGCAGAGGCAGTGATGCAAGACAGGTGAGCCCTAAACTGAGGCTTAGCCCACCAGGATTCTTGGCTTCACCCAGGAAAGAATTCAGTGGTGAGCCAGTGGTAGGATAGAAGAAAACAGCTTTATTGAAGTGGCAGTGTTACAGCTCTGTGCCTGCTCCTGGAGAGCAGGGCTATCCCGTATGCAGAGAGCAGCAACTCAGGGCGGTTCTGCAGTCACATTCATACCTACTTTTAATTGTATGCAGATTAAGGGGCAGTTAAGAAATGCAGACATTTCTTTTTTATTTTTTGAGATGGAGATTTGCTCTTGTTGCCCAGGCTGCAGTGCAATGGCGCGATCTTTGCTCACCTTAACCTCCACCTCCTGGGTTCCAGCAATTCTTCTGCCTCAGCCTCCTGAGTAGCTGGGATTATAGGCATGTGCCTCCACGCCGGGCTAATTTTGTGTTTTTAGCAGAGATGGGGTTTCTCCATGTTGGTCAGGCTGGTCTCGAACTCCTGACCTCAAGGGATCTGCCCACCTTGGCCTCCCAAAGTGCTGGGATTACAGGCGTGAGCCACTGCGCCCAGCCTACGCAGACATTTCTAGGAAAAGGATAATAATTTCTGAGTCATCGGGTCATTGCCATGAAAAGAGGCACCATCGCAATGGTAAACTGATATGGTGCACTGGTGGGCGTGTCTCATGCAAAGCCACTTCCACCCCCATCTTTATTTTAGCTAGTCCTCAATTCGGTCTGGTGTCCAGCCCTGTCTCTGGAGTCCAGTCCAGTCCCTACCTCAGCGGAGGCATGTGGAAACAGTACAAGGGATCTGTGGGGATCTGAGTGGAGTATCACTGCCATCCAGCTTCCTCCCACCTGGACATTTCATGAGCGAATATTTGCCCTCACCTCATGCGGATTGCAGGCTGTGAGCACCATGCTTTCATCAGACCATCTTATCTTCTCCATTCCAGAGCCTAGCTGACCCTCAGTCAGTAGTGAATGAGGAAATACATTTGTCAGAGAGGGTGCTCCTGAGACCTGGAGCTGGCTGGGGTCAAGGGCCCATGCTTTGGGAGCTGCTCCTAGCCCAGGCCTGCCTGGTTCCGACTGAGCTCTCCTCTCCACCTTCTCATTCTTTACGTGTTTCACAGCTGGACCACGAGGGCTGTGGGAGAGCACCAGTGAGGTGGGAGGCAGGACTTTACTCTGGACCAGATTGGAGACTGGCTGAAACAGGGAAGAGCTGAAAGCCCCTCTCCCTAAGACACACCAACCAGTGCCATGTCAGTTTACCATTGCTATAGCAATACCTGGAAATTATTGCCTCTTTTGATGGCAACAACCCGGAGTTACCACTCTTTTTCTAGAAATTTCTGCATAACCTGCCCCTTACTTTGCATGTAATTAAAAGTGGGTATAACTATAACTGCAGGACTGCCCCTGAGTTCCCCACACACCGCCTAGGGGGGTAGCCCCGCTCCGTGGGAGCAGTCACTGAGCTGCGACACTGTTGCCTCAATAAAGCTGTTTACTTCTAGCACCCACCCACTCTTGAATTTTTTCCTAAGCAAAGCCAAGAACCCTCCCAGGCTAAATGCCAGCTCTGGGGCTTGCCTGCCCTGTGTCACCATTTCTCATATTCCTCTAGCACTGTGGTTTGCTAAGTGGGGTGCCCAGATCAGAAATGCAGTATTTTAGCCCCACCCCTGACTAGGAATCAGAGATGCTATGGGTGGGCCCAGAAGTCTAAGCTTTAACCAGCCCCCAGGTGATTAAGGACCATGGCTCCAGCACAGATGTCAGGACCCCAACAGGGATAGGTGCATAGCGAGTGGCAGTTAAGATTGTTGCAGCTAAAGTATCTTCAGTGGGGTGTTAGGGGCATTTGACCCCGCAGCAGGCCCTGCCTTTCCACATCCCCTCTGAAGCCCACCCATGCATCCACCCATCCACTCACCATCCATTCATCCACCCACCCATTCATCCATTTACCCATCCATCTATCTCACCCAGCCATCCATTCATCTTTGTCCTTCCATTCATTCATCCGTCTATCTTACTCATTTCCCTACCCACCTATTTATGCATCTTACTCATCTACCCACTCATACATACATACATCTCACCCACCCATCCATTTATTCATCCATTCGTCTCACCCACCCACCCATCCATCCATCTATCCATCCATTTTACTCATCTACCCACCCATCTATCCATCTCACCCACCTATCCATTCATCCACCTATCCATCCATCCACCCACCTACTCATCCATCCATCCATCTCACCCCCCACTCGTCTATCCATCTATTTTATACTTATGTGCGAGGAACCATCCTGGATGTTGGGAACACAGTGGTGAACAACACAAGGGCTGGTTCCAGGTGTTCTGCTCACACCGATTTTGAAGAAGGAACAGAAGCCCACTCAATTCAGCTCAAGTTAAAGGGAGTTTGTTGGGGAATGCACAGATTCTGAGGGCAAGAAATACACTGCACCCTCTGGAAATGGGACTGGGGTTTAGGAGCCAATCTGGTTTCCATGTGTCTTAGGAGCAACATGTTCTCTAAGCTCTGACTCTGTCCCTCCTGGATTCCTTCTTCATCTCTCTCTGTTTCTCTTTCTACTCCCCTTATCTCTGCCTACACCTACTTCATTCTCTCTTTTCCCAACCAACTTCCTTAACAAATGCATCTTCAACTTGATCCAGCTTTGACTTCCTAGACTTATAACAACCTCGTCTTTCAGCACAAGGGTCTACCCTATATGGAAGCTCTTCTCTTAATTCAAGTTTCCATGAGAGGAAATGTTATTGGCTTGGCCAGACTTATGAACAGGTGGTCCTGAGGTCAGTTGTTCACGCTTTAACCAGCTAGGTTGGAATGTGGGGTTATTTAGACTGGTTGATGCCCACTCAGCAAGGACTGTCTCTGCTTTTAAGCTTTTTCTCTTACTCAGTCCCACAATGAGTATCTCTGTTAAGAGGCCATTGGGCACAAGTTTCAGGAACCCCTAACTTAAAGAAAGAAATGTTATTATCTCCATAGCATGAAGTTGAGAGACAGGGCATTTCCAGGCACAGAAGGAAGAACAGCTAAGGGACATCAGACCCTGGTCCTTTCTGTTTCTCTGCACTGCCAGCCTCAGGTCTTGGCTTTGCATTTGAGCAGTCTTCCCTGGAAGCTGGAGTGAATTTGCCACTGACCTCTGGGTGGTTGTGAGATGGGCAATTCAGGTTTAGTTCTAGACACCCGCATTCAGGGGAAGAAGGACTGTCTGTTTTTGTACATTTCTATTTTGGGGAACATGTGATGCTTTTGCAGAAGCCCTCTCTGCAGGGTGGCCCTCACAGCTCATAGCAGAAATGGTTCATATGCACTTTCCTTCACCACACCTTGGAGGAGGCATTAGGGCCACCACAGCAAACCTGCCACAACCTAACCTGTTTCTCTCAGTGTTTTCCAAAGCGCCAACCTGCTTCCTGAACTGTCCCCTTCTTGTCATTGTTCGTGATAACGACACTGTTCTAAGCAATCCTTCCTGCCTTCTGTCTCCCATCCTGCAAGGAGCAGTCAAACCAGTGTTCCAAGATTGTTATTCTATATGCCACTTTTCTGCTGAAGAACCAACTATGACTCCCTGTTACCTACTGCATCCAGTTGTAACATGTCTGTTGAACTTCAAGACCCTTCAAGAGCAGTGACGCTCAAACACAACCTGTCTATTGACCATTATTCCTGGCATATCCTAAAGTCTACCATTTGATCAAAGCAGACTATTCTTGGATAGTGACTAAGCACTGTGTCAATTTCTACTTCCTTGGGCTTTTCTCAATCTTTTCCTTCCACCTGAAACAACTTCTCCTCTTTTCTATCTACTAAAGACCTAAACATGGTTATAAGAGGTGCTGGACACAGGACCAGCATCCAAGAGACCACATGGGGGGATGGAAAAGACTTTGAGGCATCATTACTTGGGTTTGAGTCTCATTTTTACCAGGACTGGGTGATCTAGGCATGTCAACAACCTCAGCATAAGTTTTCTCATTTTTAAGATAGTGGCAACATGACATATCTCATGGTGCTGCCTTGAGGGTTAAAAAAGCAAAACACACATAACTGAGAGTGCGCAGCACGTAGTAAACACTCAATAAACAGCAAAGGTGATAAGAAAGCTCCCAAAGAAGCAAACTTTGTCATGATTGTCTTTGTTGCTATTGCTGTTGGGAGCCTCTCTTTTTCCCAGCCCAGTTTCTGATTTCTTATTTCACCTGCTTCGGAAACTGAAGTGAATTTTCCATGGCCTCTGGGTGGCTTTGTTCTTGGGTGTGAAGCTAAGAAGTTGCTGCCCAATGGATGCACCAGACCTGTATTCACACCTGGGCTTACCTGAGAGCCTGGCCAAGGCATGGGGTCTCCGAGGCTGGTTGACAAGTGAGATGTGTACCCAACTTAGACCGAGATTCTTCACACCTCCTGGCAATTTGCTCTCCTTCTATGGTTGTCTCTGGATGTCCTTTGACCAGGGTCTGCCTCCTAGGTCTGCTCAGCCAGGTGACAATTGCAGGCACCAGCTCTGAAATTCATTACCGATAGCCACAAGGAAAGACCCATCCTTGGGAGGCAACACTGAGCAAGAGCAAGGACCCTGCTCAGCAAGGCAAAAGTGGCACTGCCAGTCCTCACTATGCTCAGCCCTTTGCAAAGGAAGACAGATGCCCATCTCTGGGACATCCTGGGATGGAAGACAGGTTTCTGGTGCTCACTTCTCTCACTACTGCCCACAGCCAACCTCAAACTCAGAGGCCAATGAAGACAAATATTTTGATGCCATTAGCCCTTAACAAAAGCTAAACATTATCACCAAACAGCTTGCCTGAATGGGAAGATTCAAGACTTATGAAAATGTCCTCAAAGCCAAAGATCCCCTTGGGGATCCTCCTGGCCTCAGCATCCTAAGCCTGCGCTGAGAGCCTTTCAGCATGTTTGAAATGGAGGTAAGACTGGCTGGGGAAGCACGATTGATACAGGGATCATCCAGAACACAGCCCAAGGCCTCTAGCTCTCTGGCAGGCCATGGGCTCATTCTTTCAGCTGGCAGAGTCTGCATGACTGGATCACAGCAGGACTGGCAAGCAGATTCCACCTCACCTTCCAGCTCGGATTCATCGATAGTGACTGTCTGGTGCTCCGGGCTGAGAAGGGTTCTGAACTGACTCTTGGTTTGGCAGCACTGCTGCTACTGCCACTGGCTACCACATGTGGAGCTGTACTAGATGCCAGACAAGGTCAAGTGCTTTATATATATCTCATTTTACTCTCACAGCAACCCTGTGAGACAGCATTATGTGTGTCTGTTTTGTACATAAGGGAATGGAATCTCAGAGAGCTTAAATTACCTGCCTTAGGACACATAGCTTGAAAGTGAAAGATCCTAGATTCAAAGCCGGGCAGTCAGGTTTTGGAGCAGGAACTTCTTAACCTCTGCACCCTGCGGCATGCTAGAATTGATTAGTGATGTCTGCCACAAGTGCCTACATGGCAGTAATAGAACATATGCTGTGAATTTGGCATCACGAAGTTTTCAGTCTCTGATTCAAGATTTGAAGACCCTAAGACTTTGCATCACCCTTAGACCTGAGCCACCATTTCCACCATGCGCTATTTCTTTAGTAACTCAATTCATGTTCAATGCAAATGTCATTTTTAGCATTATTGCTTTTCATTTCTTAGCTGTACTTTTTATCTTTCTCCCTGATTCTCTCTTTGGATTACTCACTTTTCTAAAATGTCATGTGGGCTTATCAATGGGAAACAAGGAGGCAACGCAACTTCAAGCTTTGCTGTCTGTGTATGAACTGAATACAGATGGACAGTGACCAGTCTTTGCCAGACTTTGAAGCAGTGATGTGATCAGTCATGGATCACGATGTGCACCTGTTATTACATAGTGATTTGTGGGCTGTCAAGCTAGCAGGGAAGTTTGTAATTTGTGCAATTATGCACAGTTACCATACTGTGGTAACTTAAAATGGAACCGTGTGTTGTTGGAGAAGTGGAGTTATTTAACTGAAACGTGGTGACTGACATCTGTGTGTATTGGAACTTCACAAAGAGAGGACCTTCCCGAAAGGAGCCCATGGAAAAAGACCCAGAAACAAATCTGACAAGGAAGGCTTGCCTTGCCTCTCCCTGCCTGTTCACACTCTGCCCTGACTCCAAAATCACCTAAGCCCTGCCTTCTTCAGGAAGGCTTCCTGGCGTTCTCTATTATCTTTCCCTCTTCACAGCCCTACAACTACTTTCATTCAGAAGCACTTGGTGTTTTCAAGGGTGGCCTCATTGTCTTCTGTCTCCTTAGATCAAGACATGCCTTCATCTGGCACAAAGGGTGGTATTCACGCCAGTGGGCTCATGAGTTAACTTCTAGGTGTACACTGATGAACAACTTGTTTTTCTTTTAATAATTTTTCAAATTTATTTTTATGGCTCTTATATTTGTGGGAACTGATGCTGGTTTTCCATCGATGGCAGTGATAGAGAAGTTCTTTTAAAATAAATGCATTTATTTGAGAAAGGTGTGTCAATTATTAGACTAGGTTGTATGAGTATATCACGAAATTCTGAAATTCTAAGTGGATGGTGGAGGTGGGAAAATATGGCTCTTGGCTGATTATGGAGAGGAAGGAGTTTGTCAGACGGAGTCTAGGATCAGTTCCTTTCCCTACCATGCTCTCTGCAACCTCCCGGCTCAGTGCTATGCACCCCTGCAACAGGCCCAGCTGGAGCCCCAGCTAGTGTGACCAACAATCCCCATTTGCCCAGGACTTTTCTGGCTTTTGAACTGAATAGCCAGCCACAGAGCCCAGGAAAGCTCTGAGCCCTGAGCCAGCAGGAATGGATGGCCACCTGAGCCTTTGGCTTTGACCTTCCTTTTCTATGAGTTTCTCGGAGCAGCTGGGAGGCTGCCCTCGCAGTGGTGAACGGTGGAGGCTGAGAAGTCTCATCATCTCAATTCTCATCCAAGTGCCCTGTGTGATCCCGGTAGGGTGGCCAGATTTAGCAAACAAAAACTCAAGACGCCCAGTTAAATGTGAGTTTCAGATAAACACGAATAATGTTGCAGTATAATGATTTTATAAACTGTATTTGTCCTCTATTTTATCTGGCAACCCTAGGAGTATGCGGTCTCACAAAACTTCCTCCCCTGATCGAGAAATGTAAATTAAGTAAGTGAATTCTTAATCTGGTGAAAAGCAAGTGATGTGACCCCCTCAATCTGGCAAACAGTAAGTTCCTGGCAAACAGTAGATGCTCAATAAGTTATTGGCTTTGATAGTTCTGCCCTAAAGGTGTGAACAGTGCCTAAAGATTGTGAGTGGGTTTTATCATCCTTCCAGGTACAAACAAAAGATTCAAGCAGCCTTTCCTGGTTGATTCACTGAGTGGTTTGCAGCAGGAATGGGGATCATACATAGCCTTTTGCCTGGCTAGAATTTAAGGAGACTGAAATAAATTAGTAGTTGAAGAGCTACCAGGCCATTTTTCCCGAAACATGCATAGAAACCCCAGTCTTTCTAGGACCCGGCCAATGACCACATGACCAGAATTATCACTTCACTGGGCATGACAAGGTTGGGGAGTTGTGGGACCAAGTACCTGATTATTAGCTCCCTGGCCTTGGGCAAATCATTTGAACTTCTGCAGATCTCAGTTTTCTTATCTGTCAAATGGGGATAAACGAGGGTGGCCCAGCCTGTCTTGTAGCTTAGATAGGCATGATGAGGACCGCCCCAGAGGGAGAAAGTAAAAGCATTTTGCAAAATAAATGTTCTGACAAATACCACTTCCCTCCCAAGAGAGGCACGCAGAAAGCTCATGTCTTCAGAGGGTCGATCTCTCCCATCTGCTTCTTGAACCTCTATTCTTACACACATAGACTCAGAACTTAATGAAGGTCACTGCTGTTTGCTCCAGAGCCTTGCACTATTTCTAGCACTGTTGAACAAATAAATGAAATCTAGAATCAAAGATTCAGTGGCAGCACAGGGAGACCCACCCAGGGCCTTTGAGGTCATCTGTTCCCAGCCACTGGCTCAGCACTGGTAGAAACCAATGCCCGGAGCAAGTGGCCTACCCATTCCAGAGGACCCAGCTGGATAACAGAGCCCCTAGCAGCATCCTGGTACACAGGAGGGTGTAGCTTTAGAATCAGGCGAATAGAAACAGCCGGGGTTCCCCGGGGTGGGCAATACTGGGGAACCAGCCCACTGTGAAGTGCTTGACATAGATGACCTCACTGGAGCCTCACAACCCCACAGTGAGGAAAGAACTGTTAAAGTCCTCATTTTGTAGCAAGAAAATTGAGGCATAGAGAGGTTAAGGTATTGCCTGAGGTTGCCCAGCTGGGACATGAAGCCTCAGTTGCTGGCTAGAGATGCCCAGCCCCCTGGGGCTCCTATTTTCCTCCTTCCTGGAGCTGGGGGCCCGTTCTGTAGGAGGGTTCTGTCAGAGGCATGTAAGCGAGAGCAACTCCATCTTGAATAGGAGCTGGGTAAAATGAGGTTGAGACCTACTAGGCTGCATTCCCAGACGGTTAAGGCATTCTAAGTCACAGGATGAGATAGGAGGTCAGCACAAAACACAGGTTATAAAGACCTTGCTAATAAAAACAGATTGCAGTAGAGAAGCTGGCCAAAACCCACCAAAACCAACATGGCGACGAGAGTGACTCCCACCAGCGCCATGACAGTTGCCATGGCAATGTCAGGAAGTTAGTTTATATGGTCTAAAAAGGGGAGGCATAAAGAATCCACCCCTTGTTTAGCATAATCAAGAAATAATAATAAAAATGGGCAACCAGCAGCCCTCTGTTCTCTTATTCCTTTATTTTCTTAATAAACTTGCTTTCACTTTAATCTGTGGATTCCCCCTGAATTCTTTCTTGCACGAGACCCAAGAACCCTCTTGTGAGGGCTGGATCGGGACACCTTTCCTGTATCAGCCCCACTGTCTTGCCGCTTGGCCTCCAAATGGGATGGAACGCTCTGAGTCTCCCTGTCCTCACCTGTACAGTTGGGCAATAAGAATGCTCCCACAGCAAGGGGCTCAGGATCGATGCCAAAAACATGCGCACTGGCTCAGATCCAATCCTTCACTGTCCTACAACTGAGCCTGGAAGGGATCACGTCCTAGTACCACCACTTGCCTGCTGTATGACTTTAGGCACATTACTTAACCTCTCTGAGCCTTACTTATCTCCTCTATAGAAATCAGAGCAATCATGTTACAGGAAAGGGGTCCCAGTCCAGGATCCAGGAGAGGGTTCTTGGATCTTGTGCAAAAAGAATTCAGGATGAATCCGTAAAGTGAAAGGAAGTTTGTTAGGAGAGTCCGTAAAGTGAAAGCAAGTTTGTTAGGAAAGTAAAGGAACAAAAGAATGGCTACTCCATAACAGAGCAGCACCGAGGGCTGATGGTTGCCCATTTTTATGGTTATTTCTTGATGATATGCTAAACAAAAGGGTGAATTATTCATGCCTTTCCATTTTAGACCATATAAGGTAACTTCCTAACGTTGCCATGGCATTTGTAAACTGTCATGGCTCTGGTGGGAGTCACTCTCGTCGCCATCTTGGTTTTGGTGGGTTTTGGCCAGCTTCCCTACGGCAACCTTTTTTTATCAGCAAGGGTTTTATGACCTGTGTTTCGTGCTGACCTCCTATCTCATCCTGTGACTTAGAATGTCTTAACCATCTGGGAATGCAGCCCAGTAGGTCTCAGCCTCTTTTTACCTGCTCCTATTCGAGATGGAATTGCTCTGGTTCGAACGCCTCTGACAATAAGTGTCCACCCCATGGGCAGATGTGAGAATTCAGTAAAATACTGCCGCATCCACCATCAGTGCTGGAGCCAGAACGCAGCTTGGACGGGGCAACAGGCACACAGTGGAACTTGGAGGAAAAAAATGTCCACTACATCCCCCGACTTTTCCTTTTTTTCTTTTTTTTGAGTTGGAGTTTCCCTTTTGTCACCCAGGCTGGAGTGCAGTGGCATGATCTTGGCTCACTGCAACCTCTGCCTCCCAAGTTCAAGCGATTCTCCTGCCTCAGCCTCCAAGCAACTGGGATTACAGACGTGCTCCACCACACTCAGCTAATTTTGTATTTTTAGTAGAGATGGGGTTTCACCATGTTGGCCAGGCTGGTCTTGAACTCCTGACCTCATGTGATCAACTCTCCTCGGCCTCCCAAAGTGCTGGTATTACAGGTGTGAGCCTCAGCACCTGGCACTACCCTTTCCCTTTTCAGGCTTCTCAGCTAAAGCTCTTTCCTTCTAGCACCCTGCCTACCCTGAAAGGGAGGAGACTCCCCTCTACCTCTTCTGCTCAGTGTGTGGACACAGAATGTGTCTTTCCGTAGATCAAAAACACATTCCCTCCGCATCTTCATTACTATTGCTATAGAAGAAGCAGTCAGATGCCCTTAAGTACTCTAACAGAAACATTTAGAAGATTATTTTCTAATAAATTTTAATATATCTATGCTGTTCTATTGACCAGGTAATTTTAAGAGCAAAACAAAATATTCTGCTGGAAATGCAGCACCCAGGAATGAGAGAGGTCTTTTAATCTGAATATGTTTTCCTTCGAATAGAAATAATAAGCGCCTCTTTGGAACTGTTCTCCATTCCAGCGCTAAGCTCTCTTCTAATTAGCACCGAATAACGAAAGTATAACAGTAGCACCTCTCTCCTCCCAACTTCTCTAACAGCCTGTCAGAGACGGGACAGTGTGAAAAACAGCTCGGTTTATGAGCGACTTTGTCATTTTTTTCTGTTTAAAATAAAATGTGCCCACCCTGGGGGAAAGAAAAAAGTCCCTGAGGATTTCACTGCAGGAAAATGAGCCAGGGGTGCAAACTGGGAGGTGTGGGGGTGGGGAGGGAGGTGTCAGGCAAGGGGTGGGGGTGGGTCACCTCCTGAATGTAGTAAGAAAATTCTCACTGACTGTGTGACCTTGGACAGGTACCTTCCTTCTAGAGGAAGGTTCCTTCCTCTGGAGTGATAGGAGGATGGATGCAGGGACGTGTGGAGAAACAGAAACCTATCTATCACGACTCTCTGTGGCAGGCATGACAGGACAGTTCTAAGCGTGTTACTGGCTTTGCTCCAGTTATCGCTCATGCCTCCCTATGAGGGAGGCCCTGGCACGTTCCCCACCTCACAGGTGATCGATGTGTGATCACAATGTCAACAGCAGACCTGAGGCTCCGACCCTGCCCCGCAATCCTGCCTCCGCTGCCGATGAGACAGGCGGTCACTTCAGCAGCAGCAGATGCCCTGGGGAGGCTGAGAGGTGCAGCCCCACACTGATCTTTCCACAGCTTTGGGCTCTTCAGAAACTAACATCATCTTAAAAATTGTTCATTCATTCAACACTCACGTACTAAGGCCTTATTTGATACCTAGCATTGAGCAGAAACCTGGGGGTTCAAAACAGGTAAGACGGCCAGGTGTGGTGCCTCACGCCTGGAATCCCAGCACTTTGGGAGGCTGAGGCGGGCGGGTCACCTGAGGTCAGGAGTTTGAGGTCAGCCTGGCCAACATGGTGAAACCCCATCTCTACTAAAAACATAAAAATTAGCCGGGTGTGGTGGTACGCACCTGTAATCCCAGCTACTCCAGAGGCTGAGGCAGGAGACTCACTTGAACCCGTGAAGCAGAGGTTGCAGTGAGCCGAGATCATGTCATTGCACTACAGCCTGGGGGACAAAAGCAAGACTTCGCCTCCAAAACAACAACAACAACAACAACAACAACAACAAAACAGGTAAGACAAGGTACCTGCCCTCCAGGGGCTCACAGTCTGCAGTGGAAGCCAAATGTGTAAATAGCTCATTCACTCATTCATTCAACAAATATTCACTGTCTACCATATGGATGAAATTTCTAGGTGTGAGGACCCGGCAGTGAGTGAGGATTAGGATCCTGTCTCTGTGGCGCTCACACGGTGGCAGGGTTAGCAAGCGGGCAGATCACTGCGAATGGTGACAGTAGCCATGAGTGGACTAAAGCATGAGGGCATGACAGGAAGGCCAGCCGCAGGGCAATGAGGGAGGGCCTCCTGGAAGAGGTGGCATGGGAATGTGGATGTGAATAGCAAGGAGTGAGCCACAAGCAGAACTTGGAGAGGGTGTTCCAGAAAGGGCAAAGGCCCTGAGCTGGGAGCTGGTCTTGGGGGGACCCTGCTTGGAATTAATCACCATGCAAGGACTAAAGATCACTGGGTAGCTGGGTGCAGAAAAGCGGGAATCGCTGCAATGATCCTTCATGAAAATCTTCTCAAGGAGGAGGTTCTTGCTTATTTTTTCGCATCCCATAATGCCCTTTGCCAATTTGCCCATGGGTCTGTCCATCTGTGTATCCACCCATCCACCCCTTTACTTAGTCATTCTGATTCCAGCCCCCCAGGGATCTGGTTTACCCACCAGAAAACCCATGTGAGAGAAGATGTGGCCTCTGACCCTGATAGCTCCATTGAAGAAATAACAGCAGCAGAATGTTATAATTCTACTCAATGCTTGCTGAACACTTAAAGTGGGCAAGGTGTCGGGAAACCATCTCACACGTGGATCAGCTGGATTGCTTGTGCCGTGAGTGGCAGAGACCGCCAACTCCAGTCAATTTGGGTAAAGAGAGAATGCATTAGTTTAGCACAGAAAAATCCAGAGGAGGAGATGGCTTTGGGTACAGCTCCATCAAAAATCAACCTTGACTCAGCTCTGCTTGGCTGGGCAGCAGCTGCTCTGATCTGACAGCTTCCAGGCTCAGGTGTGGGGACCAGGGCAGGAGCCTCTCTCTGAAAGTCCCAGCAAAAGCCACATAGTCTCTCATTGGCTCTGCTTAAGTCATATGGCCTCACTCAGTCAATCCGTGGCCTCAGAGAAATCTGATTCTCTGACTGGTCAAGAGCCAAGGATGCAGCCACCCCATTAGAGTCTAAATGGAAAGGAGTGACCCTCAAGAGGCTGGGGCTTGGACAGGGCAGGGAGACAGACTCAGCATCCATCTGCACAGTGGCAGCTCAGTCTCATTGGATCCTCTTATTGATGAAACGGGACAGATATCATGATCCCATTTTACACTGAAGAAAGAAGTCTTGAGAAATTTAAATGGCCAAGAATGGGGCAGACCAGAAACCAGACTTGTCCTTTCTCCTAAGTCAGTGGCTCTCCTATGTCCTTTTTGGTAGAATTGCCACATCTGGCAAATAACAATACCAGCTTCCCAGTTGAATTAGAATTTCACATAAACACCAAATTCTGCCTTACTATAAGTATGCTCCAAATAGTATGTAAAATGCTAAATAGGAAAAAAGTATTCGTTGTTATCTGAAATTCAGATTTAACTGAGCATCTATATTTCGTCATTCAGCTCTACTCCCGGGGGATATTCGGCAATATCTGAAAACGTTACCTATTGTCCCGAGATGCGGAGAGGAGCGTGTCCCTGGAGTGCAGGACGTTGTTCACATCCTGCCCCGCACAGGGCAGCCCCTGCAGCAGAGAATTTCCTGCTCCAGTTGTCACTGGTGCCCTTAAGTGCTACGGTCACCGTGTATTGCTCTAGCATTGAGGACAGAAGGGCAACAGGCAAAGCAGCCCTACGCCGGTGGCCTCGGGTTTGCTGTTAGCATGCGACAGTTCACGAAGAGCTGAGCAACCCCTGCCGCACCGTGAATGGGGCCTTTAGTTGAATTATTTGGGTTTCAATTTGGAAACGCTCAAAGGAAGTTAACGAGACTCTTTGAACTGGGCTTAGGCATCCACACCCAGCCGGCCTGAGATAAATAGGATCTGCTGATACTGGAGAAAGAACATTCAAAGGGAATTTTAAAAGTAGTGCTTTTCTATTTGCTGTCCACGTCTCCAAGAGACGGCTCTGAAATGAATCACCCTCTGCTGAGGAACGTGCCCTGACCCCTCCCTCCTGGGCTCATCACAAGCCCCTGTGTCAGCACCAGGCAGTGGATATGCTCAGCCTTGTCCCAGGAGGTGCTGGCCAGGGCAGGTGGCAGGTGAGGAGGATGAGGATGGTGGGGCCCTCCCTTTTAGACGAACCCACCTGGCCAGCTTTGCTTTGGGGAAGAACAAGGGAGCCGACCTTTTAGGCTGGGCTGGTGGGTGTCACTGTCTCAAGGGCTGGAGAACTGTTTATCGAGTCTCCCATCAGACTTACTAATTTTGCCTGGTGTTTCACAATGCACAAAAGCCTCGTGTTGTAACTGGGGCTGTGACACAAGGTTTCAAACCCACAGAGCAGTCCCTGACTTGCCAAGCAAACTTTTATGAGTTTAGATTCTGTTTTGGTTTGTGCTGGTTCGGTTGTGTCTGGGGAGAGAGGGGACGGAGGGACATATTGGTTTTGTGTACATATGTTGCATAGATGTAGCTTTCGTCTTTGAAGTTTAAGACCAGTTGTAAATTCCTTGAAGTTCGTCCTATTTCCTTTTATATGAGCGTGTTAGCAAGCTTTGGGAAACTGACAGAGCTTACAGGAAAGCACAGCTGGGTTGCTCCCTGAGCCCCGGCTTTAATTCAAACCAGAACCCGGGCCGGAGCACTGTGGCCCGGCTGGTGTTTACAAATGCAGCAGGAAGAGCCCACTGCACGGTGATGAAGCCATCAACCTCGGGTGCTTTCTGTAGACGAAGGCCCAGTTGGGATTAATTAAGAAAGGAAATGCCACAATACTCCAAATTACTTCTCTAGTGGAAACCTTTGCACCAGATGAAATTCAACAGTAAAAATGAAAGAAGAAAAAAAAGCGAAAAAATGAAAACACCTCCCAGAAATGTGTTGAACTTGCACTTAGGCTTTGGAAATCAGCTTCCAGTTCCTTGCGCTGGAATCATGTGACATTTTCTATATGCTCAGGAAGGAGAAGGCACCGAGTAGGAGGCAAAGCTCTCTGCTCCCAATTGGAAGCAGACCTCCTCGTCCAAGAATACACTCTGAGCTCCCTCTTCAAAAAAGCACTTTGGTGGAAGAGAATCAAGGTGCAGAATCTTCTTGGCATATGGCAAGTCCAAAGGAAGGGCATTCTTAGCTGAAGACCACGTGCCTGGATGACATGGCGGGGGGGGCACTTAAGAAAAACGTGGTCCCACTCATGGTTTGTCTTGGGCACGTGGGGGGTCTGATGGCATTTGGGGAGGACAGATACAGATGAAAGTGAAATCGGTGGCATAAGCTGCAGAAGTTAAAGGTAAAATTTTTTATTTTCATTTTTTAGAAATGAGATCTTGCTCTGTCTCCCAGGCTGGAGTGCAGTGGTGCGATCACGGCTCACTGCAGCCTTGACCTCCTAGGCTCAAGCAACCTCCTGCCTCAGCCTCTTGAGTAGCTAGGACTACAGGTGTGAGCCGCTGCGCCCAGCCATGGTCAAAATTTAAGGGAGGCATGAAACATGGATCCCACAAGATTCACCGGATTCTGCTTGACAGTTGGTCTGCTCCAATCCGCTCTCTTGGACACTTGCTCTTCTCTCCAGAGGGCACCTGGGCTGGAGGAGAGGAAGGCCCCTGCCCTCCTGAAAACCGCCCATGCACCTCACACAGCCCCACCCTGCCGCAAAGTCCCATTGTGCTGCTCTTGGTCCCCCAACTGTGAATTACGTTCAGTGTACCTCCCACACATCAGCAAGGGCCTCAGGGCAACCTGGTTGATTTTTATTTTGATGGGACTTCAGGAAAAATAAATAAATAAAATGTAAACACTGATGGCGAACATACCCTTCCCATACAGCCGCATCTTAGCCAACCACAGGCGGAGTCTCGTGAACCCTTGGACTTTTTGATTGTTACTAAAATTCCACGTGCACCTGGTTATGGGGCCAAAATATTCCACCAGAAATATAAACAATGGCAGAGGAGAGACAAGCTCATTAGAACCATCTTGTTGAACAGGGACTTCATTTGGTAGAAAGCTGTAGGACGGGAAGTATCTGTGTGACAATGTGTGTCTCTCGCAGAGGGGAACTCATGTTCAGGGGAGCAGTTTCCTTCGTAACGGCCTCTACCCTGAGGATCAGGAGCGAGTTCAAGGCTTGGGCTCCTAGGTTGAACAGCTCTGAATGGGGCCCAGACCTTCCCTTACTGGCTGGATGACAAGTGACTTTCCCTGGGTCTCTCACGTAAAAACACAGTGACAAAACTTGCCTTGCACATCATTTTGAGGACCAAGTGAGGGCATGTGTGGGACCCCTCTCTGGGTTGGCCTCAGAAGGAGTGTCCGGTAAATGGCAGCCACTGCACAGCAAACCACTTGGATGGCTGGAGAGTGACAGCACACACAGAGGCTGGTCAAATGGGACTTTCTAGGGCTGGGCACGGTGGCTCATGCCTCTAATCCCAGCACTTTGGGAGACTGAGGTGGGTGGATCGCTTGAAGCCAGGAGTTCGAGACTAGCCTGGCCAACATGATAAAACCCCATCTCTACTAAAATACAAAAATTAGCTGGGCGTGGTGGTGCATGCCTGTAGTCCCAGCTACTCAGGAGGCTGAGGCAGGAGGATCGTTGATCTCCAGAGGCGGAGGTTGCAGTGAGCTGAGATCGTGATACTGCACTCCAGCCTGGGCAACAAAGCGAGACTCTGTCTCAAAGCAAAAACCCCGAATCAGACTTTCTAGAAATGATGCCATTCCTATGTGCCCAGAATCCTGAGAGAATTCTAGTTCTATCATGCTGTGGCCTCTGAATTACGAATCAAGGGAGAGGAATATGGGACCTATTTAGGCAAAATGAATTTGAAGCAGACGATTGGACTTCCTCTGCCTTCCTCCGGCACATCGTGGGGTTATTTTTTCACCGTGTGTGTGTGTTTGAAATATAGCTATTGAAAATAGATATTGTAAAAGCCTTGCAGTATCCCAAAGTGCTGGAATGATAGGCCCCTGGCTAAATTCTAATTTTTAGATCAGTTTTGGATTTACAGAAAAATTGCAAAGATAGTACTGAGAGTTCCCATGTACTCCACACTCAATGTCTCTTATTATTAACAACTTACGTTATGTCACATTTGCTATAATTAATGAACCAATATTGATATATATTATTATTCACTAAAGCAGTACCTTATTCAGATTTCCCTGGTTCTTATTATTTATTTATTTTTTTTGAGACTGGGAGGCTCACTCTGTCACCATTGTGCAGTGGCACAATCTCAGCTCACTACAACGTCCACCTCCCAGGTTCAAGCAGTTCTCCTGCCTCAGCCTCCCGAGTAGCTGGGATTACAGTCACTTGCCACCACGCCCAGCTAATTTTTGTATTTTTGGTAGAGATGGGGTTTCACCATGTTGACCAGGCTGGTCACGATCTCTTGACCTTGTGATCCGCCCACCTCGGCCTCCCAAAGTGCTGGGATTACCGGCGTGAGCCACCGCACCTGGCAGATTTCCCTGGTTCTTATCTAATGCCCTTTCTCTGTCCAGGATCCCATCCAGAGTCCTACATGACGTTTGCTCATCACATCACCTTGGGCTTCTCTAGGCTGTGACAGTTTCTCACACTTCCCTTTTTTTTTTTTTTTTTTTTTTTTTAATGATCTTGACAGTTTTGATGAGTACTGGTCAGGTTTATCATAAGATGCTACTTTATTGAAATTTGTCTGATGTTTTTTCTGGTGATGAGTGTGATTGATCGTGGGTTTGGGGGAGGAAGACTTCTTATCCCATCAATTCAGAAGTACATGCTATCGAGATGACTTTTCACCGTTGTTGCCCTCAATTGCCTGGCTGAGGCCTACCTTATTTTAGTCAGTTGCAAAGTCTCTCCTAGTGTTGGGAGGTACAATCATCTTCTTACCAATTGAGGATTAGTTGAGGTGTTATTTTTAAGTATTAGAAATCACCCCAAGGTGCACATCCCTATTCTACCCTGTTTGCTCAGTATTTCAGTGGTTTCTGTGCTACAGTTTTTAGAAGGGGAGTGCTCAGTTTTGAGGTGTAACCTCATTTTAAATTTTTCAGCCAGGCACGTTGGCTCATACCTGTAATCCCAGCACTTTGGGAGACTGAGGTAGGAGGATCACAAACTCCAGGTCTCAAACACCCCTGGAGTGTGAGACTAGGCCGGTCCATATAGCAAGAACTCATCTCTGCAAAAAAATTAAATCAGCTGGGCATGGTGGTGTGCACCTGTGGTCCTAGCTACTCGGGAGTCTGAGGTAGGAGAATCACTTGCACCTGGGAGATCGAGGCTGCAGTGAGCCATGATTGCACCACTGCACTCTAGCCTGGGCAAAAGAGGGAAACCCTGTCTCTCTAAAAACCAAAAATTTGCCATATCCTGCCAAATCGCCATCAGAAAAGATTGTTCCAGTTTGCCCTGCCTTGAACAGGTGCAGTCCACCCTCACCTTCTCCAATGGCAATCTTGGCTATCTTTGAAACCTTTGTCAGTGCCATAGAAGGGGAAAGAAACACATTGAACTGCTGACACTGCGTGCTGAGACTCTTTGCTTTACATCCATAGGGTGGTACCCCAAAGTCTATTTTCCAGAAAAGATTAAGTTACAAGGGGCCAGTCCCAAAAGAAAATATGTTCAATGCTAAATACCTAGAAAAGGTAGGAGTTAAAATCAAAGTGTGTTTGAATCTAAGAGTTTCAAAGCATCAACTATCTGTAAGAACTTCTTCTTTGTTAATGGGAAGACGTGTCTGTTGGGTGGAGGACACATTTGATCTCCCTTCCTCGTCCTCCTTAATTCCGCCTGGTCTCCACCTTTGGGATGCAGTTTCCATCTGAAAGGTCTATGTCTTCCAAACCCTGGCCTCATCCCTAGGGTGGAGGGACTGGATTTCCATGTGTGCGGCCTCCACTCTGTTTCAAAATTTATACAAATCACAGGGAACCAGTCCTTTCAAAACTGAAGGTTTGACAACTATTTACATGCTGAATGAGAGCCAAGCTATATCCACTTTTAAATGTTTATATGGGCTCGACAGCCGTTCTAAAGCAAAGGGAATGTGGGCACCCTGGAGACCCCAGCCCCAAGACCGCCAGTCCCGACATCCCCTTCCTCCACGATTTGACACATGCCACGGGGGAAACAAAACTGAATTCCTGATGCTCCCCTAGTGCAGACCACCATCTTCCCAAGTCTTCGGGATGACCCCTCAGGCCAAAACAGCTCCTGCTCCCACCATCACCTCTGCCCGTACACTGCAATCTTTCCCAGAGCCCTCACTGAGTTCTGTTTGCTGAATACATGTACTTGTTTATTTGATCACTGCCTGCGTGACTACTAGAATGCAGGCTCCATGGGGAAAGGTATGATGTTTTGGTCACTCTTGTGTCCCCAGTGCCTGGAACCATGGCTGACATGTAGTAGGTGCTCAATAAACACATGCTTTCCTCCTATTTATTCTCCACACTGCAGCCAATGTCACCTTTCCAAAATGCAAAACTTACAGAGAAGCTCTCTTCCCCAGCCCAAACCCTTTGGTGCCTCCCTGTCGACCTCTGGGTAAATTTCCAACCTCTGAGCATGACTCACTGGGTCCTATGGGATTGGACCCATGCTCCACCTTCAGCATCCTCTCCCACTCCTTTCCCCTTCAGGTGCTCCAGCCATAGGCAGTCTGCTGGGCTCCTTGAAAGTGGATTCCCTCTCTCTTCTGGACCTTAGCACTGAGCCTCTACCTACCCCCAACTTCAAGTGAGGTATCAACACCTCCTCCAGGAAGCCTTCCCCTGCCCCTATCCTGCATCTCCCAATATGCCTCCTGCCACTCTTCCCTTAGCCTTGTCCAAGTAATCAGAGCCAACAGGGTGCCAGAGAACCAGGCTGATGTCTCCCTGGGATGGTCAATAAGTCAACCTGAGGTTCACGGAAGCCCTGAAAACACAGAGGTTAGGAGTTCCCATTCTGGAGTTAGAATTGGGCTTGAGGTTTCCACAGCACTCTTTCTCTTTTAAGTTCTCTGAGCCTCAGTTTCCTCATCTGCAAACTGGGGATAATGATCTTTTTCTTATAATATGATGAAGATTAAGTTGAGTTTTTACCACTTTTTTTATGGACATTTTTATTGAGGTAATTGTAGATTCACATGCAGTTGTAAGAGATAATACACAGCTGTCCCCTTCACACTTTGCCCAGGTGCCCCCAGAGGTAACATTTTGCAAAACTGTAGTGTGATATTACAATTGGGATATTGGCATTGATGCAATTCAGGAATAACTAAGCTGAGTTTTTCCCCAGATATTTACTTCAGAACATCAGTACATATGGCAAGGGTGAGCACAAATTCAAACCTGCCTCTCTTCTGGTTCTGAGATAAGTAGCTGTTGTTTCTGGCTGCCAGTGCCCATTTCCCCATCCCCTATTCTCTATGTTTCTCTGCATTCCCCTGCCTGCCTCCATGACACAGGACTCACGCCACAACACCAGAGTGGCTTATACTGTGGATTAAATATCGGTCAGAGATGTGCTTGTGATCCTAGCGGAGCCAATCGGTGTCCTTCCCCAGGAAACGTAGGAAGCTCCGTTTCCAACACTAGGGCACCTGGGATCTGGGCTGAGGCATGTCCTCCTGATCACGAGGTGAGAGGCTGTTTGCAAAGACAAGCAGAAGAGAGAGAGAGACAGAGAGACAGGGAGGGAGCGGGTGGCATCCGTGCAGCTCCGCTTCTTTCTTACCTCTTCTTGCCTTTCCTTGAGCCTCACAATAAATGTTCCAGTCCTCTAAGCCAACACATTTCCTTTGGTAAAGCAAGCTTTTTATTACGTTCATGGCACGTGTGCCCAAGAGAGTCCAGAGCCGACATCATCGTAAGCAAGTCACTCTGAGACTTCGTTTTCTCACCCTTGGTATGGACAGTCATTCTAAATTCTCAATGTGACTCGATGCAAAGATTTCCAGATAGGGTCTGGGGACCCGCTGTTCATCTACATGAACTCAAGTAAAACTGGCATTAATTTATTATTTGTATAATGAAATCTTTGAAACTTACAATAAGATTTTCAGGACTTGTTGAATTAAGGGGGAAGGGAGACAGTCATGTTTTTCTTCCCTGTGAACAATTTAATGGCACCGTGACAATGCAAACCTCAGGCTTATAGCTTCAGTGGAAACTGGGACTTTTTGCTTTGTGTCCCACATGACCTTTGACTGTAGATTCTTGAAGGCGAGCTCTCCTTCATGGTTGCCAGCTGATAATTTAAGGTGAATAATTTACCTTAAGAGGGAGGAAAGGAACCAGGCGCTTGACTAGCTCCACCTGAGGTCATATCCCAGCTTTCTGAAAGAGTGGGATTGTTAAGAGCTGTGCTTCTTAGCCGGGTGATTCTGTCCCCCAGGGGACACCTGGCACTGTCTGTAGACATTTTTGGTTGTCAGAACCAGGAGGTGCTACTGGCATCGTGTGGGTAGAGACCAGGGACGCTGCTAAGCATTCCACAGGGCACAGGACGGCCCCTACCACCAAGAACAATCCAGCCCCAAATATCACTAGTGTCATGGCTGAGAAGCCCTGGTGTGAAGCGTTCTGGCAGCCAATCATTCAATCTCGCCTTAAGACGTGGCCTATCTGTTCATTAATCACAAATGAATGATCAGGTTAATTCCAGTAGGCATTGTGGCAAGTGGGGGAAAGTTCCTCTCCCAAGAAGCTTGAGGATGTGAGAGCAGGTATAGGGCAGAGGCAGAAAGTAAAGCCACACATAAATTGAGGTCTACTCTGGCAGGTGTTTGCTGTTGCCAGTAGAGTGGGCTTTCCCACCAAGCAAGGATGAGAGCTTTTACTAAATAAGTTTGATGGCACCAATGAAGATCGGACCTTGAAAGGCCTGTGGCTCACTTCACCAGATGTAAGTGGGAGCCTGCTCTGAGGCAAGCCCGCTAGGAACCCAGTATCTTGCAGTGAAAACACCAGGCACAACCTTCCTTCCAGCCTGACATTCTTGTTGGTGAGTGTTATGGGGGAAGAGAGGGAAGAGAATGAGTGAAATGAGTGGGGGCGGAGGAGGGGATGGATGCTTTATTCTCCAATCTGTACCTTCACGACTCACCCGAGTGCTCCTGGTTCTAGAACTCTCATTTACCCGGCAGAAGGAGAGAAGCTAACATTTATTGAGTTCTACTGGGGCCCAACTCTGTCTACATAATCTTAACTAATCTCACTAACCCTCCTCCTACCTCTATGAGATAGACTCTTTATTTGGTTGTGACAGAGGAGGAAACTGAGGGCCTGAAGAAAAAGGAATTACTTCTATTTTGCCATGACTCAATTTCAACTTTGTTTACAATGACAAAAAAATTAGACATAGATTGTGCCACTGCACTACAGCCTGGGGGACAGAGTGAGACCACATCTAAAAAAAAAAAAATCTGACACAATATTTAGCAATTGTAACATAGAAAATGTTTTATGAAAGTCCTCTTGCTTCTCCTCTCTCCTAGTTTCCTGGAATATTGGTATGATGGCTGGAACTCCTGCAGCCATAAAGAATCATGAGGTGACATCATTCTGAAGCTACATACTAGGGACAGTGCAGCAGGAAGACAGATGGTGCCAAAATCCCTGGTAAGTATAAAGCCTCCATCCCAGCCCTGGGCTACTCATTTTCAGACTTCTTTCACACAA
The DNA here is from genome assembly GCA_963575295.1 of Alouatta caraya. Taxonomy (NCBI): domain Eukaryota; kingdom Metazoa; phylum Chordata; class Mammalia; order Primates; family Atelidae; genus Alouatta; species Alouatta caraya. The sequence goes on from CAUYUD010114594.1 coordinate 32,051, forward strand.
GGAGATATATCTCTGTTTCTTTAAAGTTATTATTTCACTCTGGATTCTGTTCCTAGCAGCTGAATTTGACGTCCAAATGATTTAATGCTATGTCTAATTTTTTTTGAGGTGAGGGTCTCACTCTGTCCCCCAGGTTGGAGTGCAGTGGTGTGATAATGTCTAATTTTTTTCTTATTGTAAACAAAGTTGAAATTGAGTCATGGCAAAATAGAAGTAATTCCCTTTTTTTTTCCAGGCCCTCAGTTTCCTCCTCTGTCACAACCAAATATGGAGTCTATCTCATAGAGGTAGGAAGAGGGTTAGTGAGATTAGTCAAGACTGTGTAGACAGAGTGTCGGTCCATCAGTAGAACTCAATAAATGTTAGCTGCTCTTCCTTGCCCCCTGGTAAACGAGCGTTCTAGAACCAGGAGCACCTGGGTGAGTTGTGAAGCTATAGATTGGAGAATACAGCATCCTCCACAAGTGTGATTCACAGAAATAATATAAATTTTTATAGTAGCCACAATAAAAAATAAGAAACAAGTGAAATAATTTTAGTAATATATTCCATTTAAGCTAAGATGTGCAGAGTATTACCGTTTCAACATGCAATCATTACTAAAAACTCTTAATGAGTTGTTTGCTTGGGTTTTTTGTGCTAAATGTTCACATCTGATGTGTGTTTCACACTCACAACAGGTCTCAGCTTGGACCAGCCACATTGCATGGGTTCAGGAGCCACACGGCATTGAGCCACTCTTGCAAATCACAGGTCTAGAGCCCTGAGGTTCACTGTACCCAAGCAGATGAGGACACCCACAGACCCTGGAGGAACCAGCCCACACTGAGCCTCTTTTGCCACTTGGGACACCTTGACCGGGTCATCCCAATGAACTCTCTGTTCATTCAACACAGCATAGTCCTGCGTGGGTCCAACAAGACTTGGAGTGTCCCTAAAAGAGACAAAGAGTCTCTATGGACCCAATACGCGTAGCTTTGTTCATTCATTTATCCAACAAGTATGTGCTGATTGGGGACACAGCAGTGAAAAGACCTTTCTCCACTGTAGCGTGGTGGTTGTCAGTGAGGGACAATGTTTCCTCCCAGGAGACATGTAGTCATGTCTAGAGACATCTGTGGTTGCCACAGCTGAAGGTGAGGGAATGCTATTGACCTGTAGTGGGTAGAGGCTGGAGATGCCAATAAACAGTGTACAGTGTCCCCCAACAACAAGAATGATGAAGTCCCCAATGCCATTGGTGCCAAGGTTGAGGAACCTTGTTCTGGTGAGGGAGCCTTGTAATCACCATAGCACAGTATGTCCAGAATGAGAAAAGCCAGGGGACTTGGAAGCACACAGGAGAGACTGTGAGCCCCTGATGTCTGTGCTGAAATCAGGAGGCACCGTGCTGTGGGCAAACGGGGAAGGTAAAGAGTGTATCAGGCAGATGGCATAGCCTGTGCAAAATCGGGAAATGAGAGAGGGCTGATTTTCTTGGAGGAAGCAGAGGGGGCTGTGTTGCTGGAGAGGGTGGTGCAAGTGGAAGAATGGAACAAATGAGGTTGAAGAAGCAATATATAGTGGTCAGATCATGTGGATCACTTAGTTCAGAAGCTTGACTCAATCTCAGGGGCAATAGGGAGCCAAAGAAGGTTCTGAAGTCAAGTGAGGGTTTGTAAGCAAAACAGATTTGTCCCTTAGCAAACCAGGCAAGGAGACCCTTTTGGAGGCTGTTATGGTCATTCAGTAGTATTTAAAGACCTCAGAGTGGGCTGCAGGACTCACGCCTGCAGCTAGTTCTGCCTGTTTTGCTGCTGCTACTGCTGCGACTGCTGTTGTCTGTTTGATGCATTTGATGAGGGATGAGCCTGCGCTTCTGCACTTCCCCTTGAGCAGCATCTGAGCACCAGGAGCGCCCGGAGGCTTTGTGCTCCTGAGCTGGAGGAGGTGGGAAACCAGAGAGCTGTTCCAATGGCCCCTTCCTGCCCCTTTCCCCTACATGCCCCTCCACAGCCTGTCACTAAACCAACCCTCCCAAGGTCCCAGCCTCAGGAACAAAAGCCCCAGAACGTTTCCAGTAATGCGATTTCATGCTCTGAGGTCTTTCACCACTCTGGGAGCTATTTTACTCCAAAAAGTGCATGTTCTCGAGAAAGACAAAACAAAGCCCAGCGTTTCTGTTTAGTTCCAGTAAGTGCTTTGAAGTCCCAGCTCTTCTTTTGACAACTGTGTTTCCTTTGTGACCACTGTCACCAGATCTAATTGTCTTTTTTTTTTTTTCTTTTCCTTAAAAATGAGTTTCCAGGTGGGGCACATGGCTCACACCTGTAATCCCAGCACTTTGGGAGGCCAAAGAGGGCAGATTACCTGAGGTCAGAAGTTCAAGACTAGCCTGGGCAACACGGTGAAACCCCGTCTCTACTAAAAATAAAAGAATTAGCTGGGCGTGGTAGCACACACCTGTAGTCTCAACTACTCTGGAGGCTGAGGCAGGAGAATCACTTGAACCCAGGAGGCAGAGGCTGCAGTGAGACGAGGTTGTACCACTGCACTCCAGCCTGGGCATACAGCAAAACTCTGTTTCAGAAAAAAGGAGAGAGAGAGAAAAGTTTCCTTTGGGAAAACTTTTTTTTTTTTTTTTAATTATGAATCCCCTGCCCCTCCTCTCTTCCTTCTCACTTATTTTTAACATGACTCTAGTTTGCTCCTGCTCCTTTCTGAACAGAATAACTGCAATCCAGGAAGGACAGGAAGGGGCAGGGGAATGCTGATCGGGTGTCAAGCCTCCTGTAAGAATGAAAGTGGGCACTCTCTTGGCTCCAAAGGCCTCTGCCCTGGAAAGAACCCAAGCATCCATCAAAGGATAAGTGGATCAACAAAATATAGAATATCCATAAAAAGGAATATTATTCGATCTCGAAAGGAATAAAATTCGGACAATTTGGTGCAACATAGACGAGCCTTGAAAACATGAAGCTAAGTGAAAGGAGCCGGACGCAAGAGAACAAACACTGTGTGAGCTCGCTTTCCCCGCTTCCTGGAGCAAGTAAATTGACAGGGACAGAAGATAGAAAAGAAGTCGCCAGCAGCTCAGGGGAGGAAGGGACAGGCTGTTAGTGTTTAATGGGGACAGAGTTATGGTTTGGGTTGACAAAAAGCTCTGGAGATGGGTGGTGGTGACAGCTGAACCACAGTGCAGATATATTTAATGCCTCTGAGCTGTGTATTAAACACGGCTAAGATGGTAAGTTTATGGCATTTGTATTTTACTACTATTTTTTGTTTGTTTGTTTAGAGATGGAGTCTCACTCTGTTGCCCAGGCTGGAGTGCAGTGGTGTGGTTTCGGTTCACTGCAACCTCTGCCTTCTGAGTTCAAGCGATTCTCCTGCCTCAGCTTCCCGAGTAGCTGGAACTACAGGCACATACCACGATGCCCAGCTAATTTTTGTATTTTTACTACAGATGGGGTGAGAAAAGCCCAGGGGACTTGGGAGCGCATAGGAGGAAGCGTGAGCGTATGATGTTTGCGCTGAGATCAGAAAGCTGCCCTGCGCTGTGGGCAAAGGGAAAACACAAAGAGTGTATCAGGACCCTGGGAGGGGAACAACACACGCGGGGCTTGTCTGGGAGGGGGACGAGGGAGGGAGGGCATCACAACATACAGCTAATGCATGCAGGGCTGAATACCTAGGTGATGGGTTGACAGGTGCAGCAAACCACCATGGCACACGTTTACCTATGTAACCAACCTGCCCGTCCTGCACATGTATCCCGGAACTTTAAATTAAATTAAATTAAATTATTTTTTTAAACAGCCAGGGTTCGGCTTCCCTGAAATTGCTTCTCTTAGGGAAGTCCCAAGCAGTAGGGGTGCTGGCTGCTGATGTACTTTGGATCTGTGTCCCCTCCCAAATCTCATGTGGAATTGTAATTCTCAGTATTGAAGGTGGGGTCTCGTGGGAGATGATTGGCTCATGGGGGTGGATTTCTCATGAATGTGGTTGTCACAACAGAAGGTAGCGGGGGATGCTATTGTCCTCTGATGGGCAAAGGCCACAGATGCCAATAAACACTGTGCGGTGCCCTGGACAGCCCGCCAACAACAAAGAATGATGCCGTCCCCAGTGTCATTGGTGCCAAGGTTGGGAAACCTTGTTCTGGCAAGGGAGCCGCGTAATCACCGTAGCATGACATGTCCATAGTGAGAAAAGCCAGGGGGCCTGGGAGCAAAGAGGAGGGACCATTAGCATGTGATGTTTGCACTGAAATCAGAAGGCCACACTGCGCTGTGGGCAAAGGGAGGACGCAAAGAGTGCATCAGGCAGGCACGAGCCACCATGCCCGGTCTTCATATATTTATAGCAATGCAAGAACGTCCTAACATAGCTGCCACGTGTACTTATTGTAGACTCTGTTGTGTCTGTCTGGTAGTCATCCCTGCTTCTTTTAATAGCAACTCAATTTTTCTTGAAACCTCCCTCTCACTCCCAAACACACACACATGCATTGACTACACTTACCATCTTAGCCCACATGGTTGGGTAGAGCTAGTCCGGCCTCCATACCAAGAACCCTGGTCTGCTTGATCAGCATAATCCATCCCGTCGGTTACTTAATAGGTGCAGTAACGGGTACAGGACACATATTGGTTCAATCACAGCACTCCCAAGATCCAAGAACAAAGGTATCAGGCCTTTGAACCTGCTGAGAAGATGGGACACAGGGCTGCATCTGCGTGCAACTGAGGAGAGAGAGCTTGACTGAAAGTTACGGCAATGGAAGAGAAAGAGACAAAGACGCATAGAGATCCACTCCTGATATTTTAGTCCCTGGATCCAGCCATGCCTGAAGCCAGATACTCTTTGACCTTTCAGGGATATGAGTCAAATACTTCTCAATGTTGCTCAAGCCTGAACTGAATTTCTGTACTGATAATTTAGTAGACTCCTGAGTAATATCCTTTCAACAACCCCTTGGGGTGACCTTTTTTATTTTGAGACCAAGTTTTGCTCTTTCACCCAGGCAAGAATGAAATGGTGTGATCTCACCTCACTGCAACCTCCGCCCCCTGGGTTCAAGCAATTCTCCTTCATCTCAGCCTCCCAAGTAGCTGGGATTATAGGCACCGGCCACCACGCCTGGCTAATTTTTGTATTTTTAGTAAAGATGGGGTTTCGTTATATTGGCCAGGTTGGTCTCGAACTCCGGACCTCAGATGATCCACCTGCCTCAGCCTCCCAAAGTGCTAGGATTACAGGCATGAGCCACCGTGCCTGGCTGAGCATTTTGATTATCAATACCTATTTTACAAATCATCTAAGGCTGAGCATAATCACTTTGCCCAAGATCATCCAGACAGAAAGTATTGGAATCATAATTCTATCTCCAGAGCTTGTGTGTTTAATCCCTGTCTTGTGTGGCCTCATATGAGGATATGAGGAAGAGGGTTCTAGCATCAGAGAGTGGTAAAAACATGCCTTAGAGCCTTGAACCCCTTATCATCCCCCTCCCCAGCCCCCAGCTGTCTGTCCTGTTCCTTTGTCCTTACTTACTTTTCTTGTTTTTACTGTAAGATCTTTACTGTTTCTTCCCTGACTGGTCTTTGTCTTTGACTTTCCCCCTTTCTTTCTTAACCTCTTTTCTCCACCACCAGACCTGGAATCCCCTTCCAATCCCTCCTGTTGACCTTAGAGGATACTCGGCAGGAAATCTGTCTTTGTGTACCAGAGCTTCTTAAGACTTCCCTTCCCCAAATTCAGAGGTGAGCCAGAGCAGGGGAAAGGCGGAATGTGAGGGGAAAGGCAATATATCACTTAGAAAGTAATAAGTCAAACTCAAAATGCTTCAAACATAGGGGGGTTACTATTTCACTGAAGTCGGGTGGGCCCAAGGTTGGATAATCCATGGCTTATTAACTTAAAAACCAAGATTGTTCCTCTCTTTTTGTCGCGCTATCTTTGAGTTACCCCCCTCATTGTTACAACATGGCTGCCATTGCCCAGTTATTATCTGCTCATACAGCCTCATCTGGAAGTAGTAAAGGACTGCATCTTCTTGATAACTTTTTTCTTTCTTTTTTTTCTTTTTTCTTTTCTTTTCTTTTTTTTTTTGAGACAGGGTTTTACTCTGTCACCCAAGTTGGAGTTCAGTGGAGTAATCTTGGCTAATTGAAGCCTCAACCTCCCAGACTCAAGTGATTCTCCTGTCTCAGCCTCCTGGGACTACAGGGGTACACCATCACAGCTGGCTAATTTTTGTATTTTCTATAGAGACAGAGTTTTGCTAGGTTGCCCGGGCTGGTCTTGTACTTCTGGGGCTCAAGCAATCCATCCACCCACCTGGGTCTCACAAAGTATTAGGATTACAGGCATGAGTCACTGCACCTGGCCAATACTTTTCTTTCAAGAGCAGAAAATCTTCCCCAGAAGTACCCTCAGACATCCCCTCACTTCTCATTGGCTGGAATTGAATCCCAAGCCCTCCCTCAAACTAATCTCAGGAAAGGGGAATGGGCTTATCAGACAAGCACCCAGTTACTATGGCTGTGTAACAAATTATTCTCAAACTTAGAAGCATAATCCTTTTTTATGCTGATGGATTCTGAGTCAGTAATTCAGACAGAAGAAGCAGGCTGTCTCTGTTTTAGGATGTCTGGAGCCTCAGACAGAAGTCTCGAAGGTTGGGGCTAGAATCGTCTAAAGGCGGGTTCACTCCATATCTGGTGGTAGATGCTGGCTGTTGGCTGGAGGCCTCCTTTTTTCTCCTTGGGCCTCTCCATGTGATCTACCCAGATGAGCTAGCTTGGGCTTCCTCCCGGCATGGTGGCTGGGTTCCAGGGATCAAGGGGCTGCAGGAGAGACAAAGACAGAAACAGACAGGCAAAAACCATGTCACCTTTTCCGACCTGGCTTCAGGAGTCATTCAGCCTCACTTCCACTGCATTCTAGTGATTGAAGCAGTCACAAAATCCATCCAGTCTCAAAGGACAGGGAAATCGCCTCTGCCTCTGTTTTTTTTTTTTTTTAAACGGAGTCTTGCTCTGTTGCCCAGGCTAGCGTGCAGTGTTGCCATCTCAGCTTACTGCAACCTCTACCTCCCGGGTTCAAGCGATTCTCTTGCCTCAGCCTCCTGAGTACCTGGGACTCCAGGTGCACGCCACCACAACCAGCTAATTTTTTACATTTTTTTTAGTAGAGACAGGGTTTCACTATGTTGGCAAATATGGTCTCGATCTCTTGACCTCGTGATCTGCCCGCCTTGGCCTCCCAAAGTGCTGAGATTACAGGCGTTAGCCACCGCACCTGGCCAGTCACCTCTGCCTCTTAACAGAGTGTGGCAAGGCCCCAGAAGAACACGTGAAACCAGATATATTATTATAGCCGTTTGGAAAAAATAGCTTTTGCCACACCAGGATTGGAGGCTACCTTTCCCGAAGCTCACCCTCACGCGGGGATGTGGGGGAGAGAAGCAGGTGCTGTTGATTAGATAGGAGAAGGGTGAGCAATGGGTGGGCAGGGAACTGCATCTCCTACGAAAGGGACAGGACCTGTGCGTGGGCCCCAGCCACGTGCGCCTCCATGCATTCCTCCCACGTGCCAGGTTCTTCTGCCTCAGGGCCTTGGCACATGCCGTTCACTCTTCCTGGAATGTGCTTCCATTCTTGGCCCATCTGATTCTTTCTCATCTTTCCAAGTGCAGCTTCAAGGGCACTTCCTCCGACAGTTTTGCTGACCTCCAGCCCGAATCAGGTCCCCTTTCTAGAATTACCTGGAGCACGCCCTGCTGTTCAATCCTAGGCTTCTCACGGTGATTAAGAACTCATCACCGGTGTGCAAGGTCCTGGTTACAGGTGTGGTCTCTGAACCAGGCACCTTGTATTCAAACCCAGGCCCTGCTCCTCACCAGCTGCGCAACCTTGGGCCCGCCTCTTGACCTCTGCCAGCCTTGGTTCCCTGACTGAGGATCATAACCACGGACCTCCTGAATCAGGTTCTTATGAAGATTAAATGCCATGCCAGAGGCAAAGCGCTCAGGTGAGTGCCTGACACACGGTAGGTGCAGCCTGCCCCTAACCTCATATCTGTTCCATGTCTCTCTCCACTGGCAAGCTGCAGGAGTGTCTGCGATGCTCACCCCCAGCCCGTTCTTCTTAATCCCTAGCTTGGCCACGTGGCCCATGTGATGTCGGCAGTAAATCAATATTTGTTGAATGAATTAGTAAGATGAATACGTGAGCAAGTCTTTTTCCAACAGAAATGACCTTAGACTTGATTTTAACTGGAAGCCCAGATGAACAAACCTGCTCAGATCGTGTCCCAGTGTGTGGACTCTTCAGGGCCTTAAGATGCCATAGGAATATGCAGAGCACAAATGTGTGGATGTGGGGCACGGGCGGGGGGTGATGTGTGGGTTGGGGATGCCGGGTGGGAGCAACGGCTGCCCAGCCTTTGCCAGGGAAGGGCGGGTAGCATGGGTGGAGCCCACTGCAAGGCAATCACACTTCAAAAGCAGAGGCTAGTGGCAAGCAGAGACTCGTTCCTGCTTGCTCCTGAGCCTCTGAGGTTTCCCAGCTTCCACCTCTGATCTCGGACTTCTTACCTCTTCAAGTGGGGGAGGGCAAGGGGCAGCTGGAGCTCTAGGTTCTCCGCACCTCACCCCCACTTCAGACCAACACACAATAAGTTATTGTACCAGGACACCTACCAGCAATAAAATGAGTAAACAAAGTTTTTTCAGCAAACAAGTTATCCACAGAGGGAGCTCTGGGAAGGGGCAGAGAAGGCTCTGAAGGAGTGAACAAGTGGTGTCAGGCTCTGCCACATTCCCGCCTCCTCTCCTCGCTGCGCACACACCACCCTGTGCCGGGGATGAAGGCTCCCCAGGAAACCTGGAAACAGCACCTGGAGGGCAGGCTGGCCCTGGTACAGGCCCCCAGCCATGGGTGGGAGTGACTTGGCTGGGTCCTTCCTTGATTCAACTCTTTTAATCCAGTAGCTCCTAGAGGCACACACAAGACATTACCTCTGCAGGAAGGGCCCAAAAAAGCATAGAGGGTCCACTCCCACAACCTGAGGAAAGCTCAGCCAACTGCCAAGTGTGACCTAGGGAAGAGGAAGCACTCACCTGCTGGGAAAGCCAGAGAACCCCGCCTCACCTCTGACCCAGCTGCCTCCCTCCAGCCTGAGACACTCACTCCATCTTAGAACCATCTTTCCCGCCCACCCCTCTCTCCGTCACCCCTTTGAGCAATAAGATGTTAATCCTTTTCCAAGAGGTACAGGAAATCAAAAGCAGGAGCATGAAAGGGCTTGTGAGGGACAAATTAATCCCACCATAACCACCCCTGAACCCGCGCTCTGCCTCCCCAGGAGCGCCCCCGAATCCCGCTGTGTGTGCGCGTGGGGGGCTCTGCTGCCACGGCTGCCTGGTCTCATTTTGCAGATGAGTAAGCAGAGGCTCAGGGAGGTTAGGAAGTGATTTGGCTAAAGGTGCGAGGACATTTTGTCACCAGAACTTCATATCCCATGGAGAAGCTGACAGGGAGATGACAGTCAGACAAGTGTTTCTCTAGAGACGTTCAATGAGTTCACGAGGTCACTTGGCAAATGAGTGGGAGGAAGGGAGAGGGACGGAGGAGAATCAGGGCTTCTGAGTTTGAGTAGAGCCAAAGTGGTTTCAGAATTTCTACCTAGGAGGGGCTCAGGACTAAGCCCAGATCTAAGGGGAGCCTGGCCTGTCTGAAGACGGCACTCACAGAGGGAGCATGGTTTTTAGAGAGGATGCTCGTTAGTTCATCTGTATGTTCATCCCTGCTTGGCACCACCCTGAGATGAGCAATTCAGGAAACTGAGGCCCCTTTGCCTCAGGGTGAGACGTGTCTGTGTCTCTCCCCACTGGCAGAAAGAAGAATCCCGGGGGCTGCAGGAGGTGACACGGCTTAGCCTGACTGCCCAGCCGCTGTCCTTGTGGCTTTTTTCCTTACAGCTTTTTTCTTTGCCGTTAATCCTCTAATGAGCAAGGCGAAAAGAACCCTGTGCCTGCTCAGCCACCCTGCAGGGCGCTGGCTCACCGGCCGGCCCTAGGCTCCACACCCAGGTGGGTCAGAAAGTTCCCTTCCTTGTAAAATACTCAGGGAGAAAGAGAGGCTGAAACTGCTCCTCCTCGTGGAGTTTGGGTCTGTAATTACGTCTCCAAGGCTGAGCCAGCAGGGCCTGTCCAAACGCAGTGGCTGGCCCCGTCCCTGCCTTGCTCAGCTGTTCTGGTGGCCCCAGGTCTCCCTGGATAAACTGCGGTGTCCTGCGTGTGCCTTGCAAGGGGACAGCTGTCTGGTGGGGCATGACTGCCTCTCCCCACTGTCTCCCAATGTCCAGTCTGACCCCCACACCACCCCATCCCCCACTCTGCAGCCCCTCCCCATCTTGGTCTACACAGCAGGATTTGCTTCTCTATCTATCAGGGTTATTGGAAGGTTCTTCAGCACCCACGTACTGAGTGCCTTCTGTGGGCCAGCACGCTGCTGGGCTCTGGGGAGACACCATGGGGAATGGACAGACCTGCTCTCACAGACATTACAGTCCCATGGGGAATGAAAAGGCTAGAGGAATAAATATCAAGCTGTAAGTTGTGAAGAGCTCAGCTAAGGAGGTAAAGAGGACGCTACGAGAGGCCAGTCATGATGGCTCATGTCTGTAAGCCCAGCACTTTGGGAGGCTGAGACAGGAGAATCGCTTGAGCCCAGGAGTTTGAGACCAGCCTGAGCAACATGGCAACATCCCATTGCTACAAAAAAATGTGAAAATTAGCCAAGTGTGATGGTGTGCACTTGCAGTCCCAGTGACGCAGGAGGCTGAGGTGGGAGGATCACTTGAGCCTGGGGAGGTCAAGGCTGCAGTGAGCTGTGATGGCACCACTGCACTCCGGCCTGGGCTACAGAGCAACATCCGTCTCAAAGAAAAAAGTGTACTATGAGACTCACAGGGCCCAAGCCACACTCGCCAGGTGGCCAGGGCAGGCCTCTCTGAGGAAGGAGGGCCGGATAAGGGGGTGTGCTGAGGGGAGGAATCAGCCAGGGACAAAATCTGACCCGAGGCAGGAGGCAGGGTACTGAGCTGAGCCCCTGTAGTCCCCAGGGCTCTGTGAACTCACTCACTCACTCACTTTCCAGAGGAATGGGTGAGACAGCCTCATCTGTGCCCTGCAAGTAAGACAGCCGCAGAGAGGCCCAGCATCTTGCTAAGGTTGCCCAGCTCGCAAGTGGCAGAGACAGGATTTGAACACAGGTCACTCGCCCAGCCCCAGAGCCGGCATGTATAACAGGCCACCTCACCTGGGGGAGGCTGCTGGCATGTGGCGCAGCTGGTGCAAAGGCCTCTGAGGTGCTGGCCACCTGCACAGATGTTCACCTGCTCAACTCTCCCAGAGCAGACCCAGCAAGGCTTCACTGTGGGTCAAAAGGTGCCCATCTCCCTGCCCAGAGGGGTTGAGCCCCTTGGCACCACAGAATGGAAGGAATGGAGGGGACTGAGTCAATACAAATGGGAAAACTGAGGCCAAGAAGGGACTACAGGTCCTTGGAGATTGGAGGGATGTGGGTCGCAACCCATCGGTCTGTGCCTGGCTCCCTCACCACTGTCTCCTGGTTTGGGCGCCCCAAGGCCCGGCATGAAGCCTGCAGCCTGGTGCCCAGAAGAGGTTTTCTGATGAATTCACTGACTGTCCATTCTCAAGGTTTGCCTCAGCTTTGACCATGAACTCCACATACGCGCACCTGGTCCCTACCAGGGCTTTCAGTGTGTGTGTCGGGGTCAGAGTGTGTGAGTGTGTCTGTGTGTGAGTGGGTGTAGGGGGAGGGAGTATGTCTGTATGCTTATATGTGAGTGGGTATGGGGGTGGGAGTGTGTGTCTGTGTGTGTGTGTGCGTGAGGCGGAGGAAGTGTCTGTGAGTGCATGTGTGAGTGTGTGAGGGGGGAGGGTGTGTGTGTCTGTGTAATGTGAGGGAAAGGGAGTGTGTGTCTGTGTGTGTGTGTGTGTGTGTAGGGGAAGGGAGTGTGTGTGCATGTGCATAGGAATGACAGTGTGTGTCCATGTGTGTCTGTGTGTGAATATATGAGCATGTGTGTAGGAATGAGTGTGAATATGTGTACATGTGCATAGGAATGAGAGTGTGTATGTATCTGTGTGTGTAAATGTGTGTGTGCGTTAATGTGTGTGTGTATGAGTCCCACCAACCTTGGGTAACACTGGCCCAGAAGAAGTGAGTGTCTGTGTATGAGAAAGCATGTGTGTGTGTGCGTGTGTGTCTGCATGTGAATTTGCATTTTCTGGGTGTGTGTGCGTGTGTGTAGAGGGAAGGTGTTGTGTGAGACTGTGTGTGTAAAAGTGTATGGGAGTGTGTGCTCCCATGTGAGTGTGCATCTGGGTGTGCATCCATAACTATGAGGGTGTGTAGGAGTCTGTGTGTGAGCGTCTGTGTGTGAGAATGTGTGGATGTGTGCTGAGTGCATTGGCAGTATGAGGACGTGGGTAAATGTGTGTGTGAGGATTGTGCCTGCATGTGTTGCACGGACCTGTTTTCCAACAGGTCGGCAGTGTGAGTGGGCCAGTTGTTAACCTCAGAGGCAGAAAAGGAAAGCCGCCTTTTGTCCTATGGGGAACTGAGAGCCAGGCATGCGGGATGCTAAAGGGAGCAGGTTGAGGGAGGGGGCTGCCCTGTTCACGCAGACTCCTTGCCTGGGACTTTACACATTCCCCAGAATGCCTGTTGCCTTGGAATTGACCCACAGAAGGTGAAATGCTTTCTAAACCATGACTGATCAAATTGCTGTGTTTTACCTGCATCACCATTTCCTAAATGTAGAAAAGCAGGCTTTTCTGGAAGACGGAACGTGAGCCTCGCTTCGACATCTGTTACGATTTTGAAGAGAGGGGTTTAAATAAGCCAAGTCACACAGTCGGCCCAAGAAAATGGACAGGAAACGCACGGGGCTCATGAGTTGTCAGAGCTGTGAGTAACAGTTCTCCACTGAGCACCCCCGGGATGGCCTCTGGAGAGAGAACGAGGCTGCGTTGCTTATGACTGGGTTATAAAAATCAACACCTGGGACGATGAGTGTTGAGAAAGCGATGTAATTTCTTTGCGATTGGTGGCTTCCTCATCTGCAATATGGGAATGTTGGTAGCTTTTCACAGGGCTCTTCAGAGTTTTTTGTTTTGTTTTTTTGTTTTGAGGTGCAATCTCACTCTGTCCCCCAGGCTGGAGTGCAGTGGCGCGATCTCGGCTCACTGCAACCTCCAGCTCCCGGGTTCAAGCGATTCTCTTGCCTCAGTCTCCCGAGTAGCTGGGATTACAGGCGTGTGCCACCACACCTGGCTAATTTTTGTACTTTTGGTAGAGATGGGGTTTCACCTTATTGACCAGCCTGGTCTCGAACTCCTGAGCTCAAGTGATCTGCCTGCCTCTGTCTCCCAAAGTGCTGGGATTACAGGCGTGAGCCACCGTGCCCAGCCAACCCCAGAGCCTTAAATCCACATAGATGTGTGTGGGCATTTGCCCATCGTGCACACAGAGGTCTGCCCTTACCACCGGGAACATGCCTGGTCTGCAGCAATGGCTGCTTCACAGGTAAGGACTGCTGTTATTTCTATTAGGAAAAAAATAGCTAGCACCTGAAAGCATCATTTTGGAATGCTGGTTTCGTTTTCACTGCTATGCATTTTTGTAATAAAAATGTCCACTTGGGTACCAGATTACATTGGGGTTACCAGTCCCAGACTAAGGACTATAGCTCTCTCAGGACCACCAACCTTGGGGAGCACTGGCCAGACAAGGCAGGTGCGGGCTCCCAAGGTGATGCTTTGGCGGAGCGAGCCTCTCGGGGTCTCTTGCCTGAACCCACTTGGCATGGCCCTTTCAGATTCTCTTGTGTTCTGTGCTCCTGCTCCTGTGCAGCCCCCACTTCCCCAACCCCTAGTTCCACCGTAGCTGTCTGCTCCTGTTAGCATTTGCCCTTGCCGCGGTGAGATGCTGAGTGGCTGAAGGCCCGTCAATTCCCTTTCCCACTACGCTGAGCAGGCGGATGAATCACTTTTGATTTTTCCCCCTTCGCTGGCAAATAGGAGTTGTCAGCAATCAACTCGAAAAGCTGCCATGGGGAACATCCCCGGGAGGTGGATTTTGTCAGGTCAAAGGACTTCTTGCCAAGGGGACAACCCCTGAGCCCACCAATGGGGCGCAGCCTCGACCCCCTCCACAAAGGGATCTTTGCCACATGATAAAGGCACCCCAATTTGTAGGAAACATGTGTCACAGGTGAGTTAGCTTCATCCCTGCAGAAAATTCTCCCCATCATCGGAGCAGAGTTTTCTAACCCACTCCCTCCTTCGTCAAGCAAATCGCTTCATGTGCCTTTAAGTCTAAAAATCACATTTAAATATTTGATTCGCTGCCATGGGCTGAGGAGAAAAACGTCTATTGATGGGTGCTCTGATGAGCTATTTGGAGAATGTCTTCTTGCTGCTCACCCACACAGTTATGGACATGCCTATTTCCACTCATGCGCTTTCAAGAAAGTAAAACAAATAAGACGCCAAAGAGCTCAAGGTGCCCGGGCTGGTGGCGGGGATTAAGGTGTCGAATCTGCCAGGAAGCTGCTGAATGATGCATTTGATACAGATTGTGTCTGTTGATTTTACGTGGAGCTTCTTTTTTCGGTAAACATCATCACATGGCAGTGTGTGTTTTCATTTCTTTCCGGAGAAATGAAAGACGTTTGTAGCTAAAGAGATAAACTCCCCAGGCTTTTAATGTTTTTTTTTTTCCTTTATTGAAGTATGAGGAACACAGCCAAGGAGAAATGAAATCCGAGTGCCAGGGAGATCATCACACCTCTGGATGGGGCTTGGGCCCACAAAGTCCTGGCCACCACGTGAGAAGAAAGTCTTTGAGAGACAGCCGTGGGAATCAACTCGAAAGTTGCGAGTAAGTGCTGGGAATGAGGTACCCTGTCAGGACATCCACCAGCTGACTTTCTCTTCATTTAATCCTAGTGGCTAAACATAGAATTTCCATGTTCCTAGACTAAAGGGTCAGCCCCAAAGCATTTGGCATTGTTAAAATTCCATCACATATCAGGCACGGTGGCCCACACCTGTAATCTCAGCGCCTTAGGAGGCTGAGGCAGAAAGATCACTTGAGCCCAGGAGTTCAAGACCAGCCGGCCAACATGGCAAAACCCCCAACTTTATCAAAAATACAAAAAGTAGCCAGGTGTGATGGTATGTGCCTATACTCCCAACTACTTGGGAGGCTGAGGCGGGAGGATCTCTGGAGCCTGGAAGGTTGAGGCTGCAGTGAGCCATGATCACACCACTGCACTCCAGCTTGGGTGACAGAGTGAGACTCTGTCTTAAAAAAAAAAAAAAAAAAAAAAATCCACCATAGGCCACTGACCAGAAAATCTGTAGGGAAAGCAAAGATTTCCTTTTCCTGTATTAGACGTGTCTGCAAGAATTTGTCTTCTTTCTTTTTTTTTTTTTTTTTTTTTTCTTTTTTTTTTTCCATGTTGAATGAATTCAGGACTCATGCTGCCTTGGAAACAGTGTTGGCCAGATCCTAGGATAAAGAGTCCCCTGGGTGTGCCTAAGCTACATGTTTCACCCATGGCCAGCACGCCGATGTGCCCAGCAGGCTGTAGCCTTTCGTATTATCTCTGGTCAGGTACAACCACTCCTTCTGCACAGCTGCAGAAGTTACAGGGAATCCGGACAACATTTTTTCATCCCGAGAGCCTCTGTGCTCGGTACTAGGCCAGGAACATAGCAGGTATCCAACAAAGACTGAGCAAACTTACCCAGGGCACTCTTGTACCTGTCAGTTTTCAACAGTGGGATATTTATTATGAAGGGAATTTTATTTGGCTGTGACAGCTACAAGGACACCTCATATCTGATCTCAGTTTACATCACACTTTATTTATTTATTTTTTTATTCAATAAATATTGTTCAAATATTATGGCAGCCAAGGAGGCACCCCTGCAGATCTCCTTTTGAAAGATCCTGCTGCAAGGAAAGGAGGTGGCCGACAGTCTTCAGATGCCACCCGTTCCGATCCGCAGCGGCCTTCACAAAGGTTGTGCTGTCCCCAGGCTGCTTCTGGCCAGTGACTGAGCTCACGGTGCAGGCACTACAGCTGGGCCATTTCCCCCGAGAGTAGGATCCTCTGATGGGAAGTCTCTGTTCTGGGAGTTCTTACTGACTGGCGGAGATTTTCCTGCAGCTGCCCTGTGGTTTGAGGCTCTTCCTCCTCTCCCTTCGCAGGTGTCAGGCCCACATGCTGGTCTGAAGGCGCTCCCTGACACTCCGGCTCTCACTACCTTTGACTCTCTACAGACATTCCCCCTGGTAAGTTGTCCGCATCTAATGCAGTCTTGACATCTGCTTCTAGAGGACCTGTACTGATATAAACCCCCATGTGCCAGGTGCCAGAGATTCAGCCAAGAAGTGGATTCTGTTTCTGTGCCTACCTTCCTTGATCCACAAAACCAGGATGAGGGACTCTACCTCAGAATGCCTCAGCACGTCATATCTAAACAACCCTGAAATCCTGCCAGGTTCCAGGGCGTGCACCAATGACTGCAGGTGTGTTATCCTCATCACCTTCACGTTACCCCTGGGATGGATGTGCAATGTAGTTCCCACATTGTAGATGAGGCCCCAGACTCAGAGCAGGCAGTAATTGCCCAGGTTTACAAGTGAGGGAGCAAGTGGGTGATGGAGTCAGGATTTCAACTCCAAATGTGTCTTCCACCAAAGCCTGTGGGATCATTTCATTCTCCTGCACTCAACAAGGAGTACTATATCCACCTGGGGTCTTTGGCTAGCTTAAGCAAAAGGATATTTGCTAGAAGAGGTGATCACAGGAGTGAACCAGGCCTAGAGCCAAGAGGAACTGAACCACTGCCCCGAAGTAAACAAACAGGTGCACCTGAGTGGACAGAGGAAGGTTGTGGGTTAGGAAGTCCCTCAATCCATGGTGGGAGGCAGGAACCCAGACGTGCCCTCTCCTGGAAATGCTGTTCGAAAAAGAAAATCAATGTTATGCCTCCAAAACAACCAACATCAATTCCAAAGACCAAAAATGGAATACCTTCAGGAGTCCCTGCACGGCTTCCACAATGATGTCCCCAGGGCAGCCCCCAGGTGGAACTCTCAACCTCCACACCTAGCACAGTGCCCAGGAGTAGTAAGTACTCAGTAAATGTTAGATGAATGGATGGATGATTCCTAAATCTCTTTTAAAATGAGAGTAAGAAGACTTAATAATTAATTAATTGAATGCATGAGATTAGGGGGATAATGAAATGGGCCTATGTGATCCATTAAAGATTGTAATAAACATAATTGGAACAGAATGTGACATGCTCTCACAAGATTTGCAAAGGGCTTTGGAATGTACAGGAAGGAGTGACTGATTTTATCCTGAGGTGAGATTATGGTCAGGGGCAGTTTCACAGAAGACAAGGACAGAGAGAAATGTGAACAGGAGATGGGAGATGTGAACTGGGTTTTGAGGCATGTGTAGGTGTTTGACTTTGGCTTAGCATTCTGCTGTGGGACTGTATCAGTTTCCTATTGCTGCTGTAACAATTACCACAAATGTGATTGTTTAAAATCATACAAATATTTTTTGGTTGGTTTTTTAAGATGGGTTCTTGCTCTGTCACCCAAGTTGGAATGCAGTGGTGTGATCATAGCTTATTGTAGCCTAGAACTCCCAAGCTCAAGTGATCCTCCCACCTCAGCCTCCCAAGTAACAGGGACCATAGGCACACACCACCATGCCCAGCTAATTTTGAATTTTTCTGTAGAGATGGGGCCTCACAATCTTGCCCAGACGGGTCTCAAAATCCTGGGCTCAAGCAATCTACCCACCTCAGGCTCCTTACTCATGTGAGTCGCCACACCCAGCCTACAAAAGTATTTTAATTCTGGAAGTAAGAAGTTTTCAATGGATCATACTGAGCTAAAAGCAAGGTGTCCGCAGGTCTGCATTTCTTCAGGAGGCTCAAAAGGAGAATCCATTGCGTTGCATTTTTCAGCTTCTAGAGGCCAGCCACATTCCTTGGCTTGTGGCCCCAGCCTCCTTGTTCAAAGTCAGCAGTGCAGCACCTTTACATGTCTCCAACTCCACTTTCTGCTTCTTTCTTTACATCTTCTCTGACTCTGACTTCCTGCCTCCCTCTTTCCCTTATAAAGGTCCTTGTGATGACATCGGGTCACCAGGATAATCTCTCTACCCCAGGATCCTTCAATTCTATCACGTCTGCATTTTGCCACGTCAAGGCAATCTACTCATGGATTCTGGGGACATCTTTGGGGCCATGATTCTGCTACCACAGTGACTATAATTCATATATATATATATATATTCATTGTCTTTTAGGAAGACTTTATGTTGCTTCCAATTTTTCCCTATTTGACGAGGAGTTTCTTCCTTCTAGCCCTTTCTCTGGATGCCAAGAGTGATAGTGTGTGCAAGGGATGGCCAATGACCCCACAGTGCCAGCGGACAACCCTGCTCCTGTCTGCATTCATTTTCATCTGCTCCACTCACAGAAGGGGCAGCCCTGGCCAGGTGTGGTGGCTCATGCCTGTAATCCCAGCACTTTGGAAGGCCAAGGCAGGTGGATCACCTGAGGTCAGGAGTTCGAGACCAGCCTGGACGACATGGCAAAACCTCATCTCTATTAAAATACAAAAATTAGCTGGGCATGGTGTCCAGTGCCTGTATTCCCAGTTACTCAGGAGGCTAAGGTACAAGAATTGCTTGAACCCAGGAGGTGGAGGTTGCAGCAAGCTGGGATCGTACCACTACACTCTAGCCTGGGCAACAGAGAAAGACTCCGTCTCAAAGAAGAAGAAAGAAGAAAGAAGAAGAAGAAGAGAAGAAGGAGAAGGAGAAAAAGGAGGAGAAGGAAGAAGAAGAAGAAAGAAGAAGAAAAAGAAGAAAGAAGGAGGAGGAGAAGTAGGAGGGGGAAGGGGGGAGGGGAGGGGATAGAGAGAGAGGGAGGGAGGGGGAGAGAGGAAGGGGAGGAGGAGGAGGAGGCAGCTCTGTGCTCCAAGCAACTGCAGCCAATTGGGCAAGATGAGCACAGGACCAAAAGGGAGCCAACTCACTGACTGACAGGACTCAACCCACTGACTGACAGGACTCAACCCACTGACAGGGCTCATCCAATTAGGTTTCTTCCTCCAGCAACTGAACAGATCAGGTTAATGATGGAAGAAGAAGGGGAAGGAGCAGAGAGAGAGGAGAGAGCCCACAGGGTCCCAGATAAAAAGAGATAAAGACCGCCCAGTTTCTGTACCATCTGGGCCCATCCTTCCTGCCCTCAGTTCCACGGGATTTTGCTGGCTTCTTTCAGTAGGCCCTCTTCATACTTCAGCCACCTATGTGGGTTCTGCTCCTTGCAATTCAGAGACTTCACTGGAACAGGGAGGAATTAAAAGTGACCCAGGGCCTATGTGAGAGGCAGTGTTTCCCAAGGGAAGAGGCTCTGAAGGGAAGTCGGCTCGTCCAAGGGAACCACAAACAGCAAACATGCAAAAGACGGCCAACCTCACGAGAAGTTGCGACCAGGCAAAGTAAAAGAGACAGGCAGCATTTATGGTGACAGCAAGTTCAGACATGAGTGTAGAGGAAATGGGAGCCCCCCTACTGCTGGTAGGGGCATAAATTTGGGAATATCTTTTAAAATTTAAGACACATATTCTCTATCACCTGGTTCTTCTCCTTCTTTTTATCTAACCTGGAGACAAACTTGCACAAACACTCAAAGAGGCAAGTACAAGGATGCTCATGGCAAAAACACAAATCATCTAAATGTCCATCAGTAGCAGAAAGACTACACAGTGGGATTTTTCCACATCTGGAAATAGGGTGGAAGGAAAAGGAGGAGATGGTGGTGATTATTACTATAAAAGAAGAATTAACATTTATTGTGCAAAGTGTTGTTTTCAGAACCTTGTCTCAATTGCTCTAATGAATCTATATAAAAACCCTAACAATAAAAAAAAAACCCTAGTAAGAAAACACTATTATTACTTCCACTTTAAGCTGTGGCTTAAAATACAGATTGCACAGTTAGCTAATGATTCTGAGGGTCAGCATCTTGGGCCAGGCTCAGCCTGGCAGTTTTTTCGCTGATCTTGGGTGGGCTCCTCTAAGTGTCTGGAGTCATCTGCCATTTACCTACGTGGCTCTGCTTCTGGGGCTTGCTGACTATTGGCTAGGAAGCTGGAATCACTGGGCCATCTGTCTCTCATTACCCAGCAGGCTAGTCTTGGCTTCTGCACACTGGGGCAGGGATCCTGAGAACAACTCGGAAGGAAGCTCCATGCACACACTCTAGAAGCCTCTACTTAAGTCATGGCTGTTATTGTCCCATTGGCCAAAGCAAGTCACGTGTTCCAGCCAGATTCATGGGGTGGATACCTCTTAAAAGTTCCTGCAAAATCATGGCAAAGGGTACACAAACAGGGATGGGAAGAATCTGCAGCTGTTTTTCCAATCACCTCACTTGTGCAATCAAAAATCAATTCTTCCTTAAAAACAAAAAAGTAAGCAGATTGTAAATAGATGATGGAGAACTTTTCGGGGTCAGGCTTTGGCTTCACCCTAAAGGGTGGGAGATCTCTGGGCCATCTCCAGTCATGCTCCATTCCCTGTGCTCATGTTGTCCCTTGCTGTAAAATCCAGTCAAACCTTCAGCAGGAGCTGACACTGTTGACAACTTCTCCCTTCTGTGGCTTTTCCTGGTTTCCCTGCCACTTCTCCAGCCACTCATTTTCTGTCTCCTTGACAGGCTTATTCCTTCCATCCAGGAGATACACAAATTTGTTTCCCTAACCAAACCTCAGATCTGAACTCTATACATGTACATTCAACTACTTGATTGCCTTTTCCCATCTCTATTTGGCTGGCTCAAGGAACTTTATCAGCTACTGGTACATAATAAAATATCCCTAAAAGCCAGCTATTTTGCTCATGATTCTGAAGTTAGCAACTCAGGCTAGAATTCGCTAGATGGGTCTTTTGATCTTGGCTGACCTCATCCAAGGTCAGCTAGAGCCAGGTGACCTAGGATGGGCTCAGCTGGGTGGCTCATATTGATCCATATGGTCTCTCATCATTCAACAGGTGAGCATGAGCCTGTCCACTTGGAGACCCTGGAGAGCTCTAAGAGAGTGAGTGGAAGCTTATAAGGACTCTTGAGATGAGCTTATAGCTAGCAGGGTGCCCCTTCTTCCACATCCTGTCGGCCAAACATGTGACAAGATCAGCCCAGGGATATGGAACATGACTCCTCCATTCAATGGAGAAACTACAAAGTCACATTGCAAAGGGGCATGAACACTGGGAGGAGAATAACTGGGGCCATTTGTGAAAGTCATCAACCAACCACAGACACCACAAACTCAATGGATTCAAAGCTGAACTCAAGACCTTCCCCCAAAATCTCCACTTCTCCCAACATTCCACATCCCAATTAGTTTCACAGCAAAGAAAGAAACACAGAAGTTATGATCCCTCTCTCTTCCTCACACTCCATCATCTCCAAAATGCCCCTTACATGTGTTTTCTTTTCTCCATCTGGCCCTTCAGTCCCCAAACGAAGACACAGACACAGCATCTCACCTGATAGCTTCAGCAACCTCCTAATAGATCGCCTTCACCCACGTTGCCCCCTCTTGTAAATTCTGTACTTTGTGGCGCTTACCATTGTTCTGAGGAACAAATCGAATTCTGGTGTGTTCCTTGATAAAGTCCTTTAGCAGCTCCAGTCCCCTCAGCATGGCTTCATGCCTGTGAGATTTGCCTCGGCCCACACCAGGACCCCGGCTCCTCACAATCCACCCATGCAAATCTGCTTTCAATTTCTCAGACTCATGTAGTGGATTCAATCGTGTTTCCAAAAAGATATATCCAAGTCTTAATCCCCCGTACTTGTCAATGAGACAATATTTGGAAAAAGGGTCACGGCAGGTATCATTAAGTTAAAGACCTCGATATGAGATCATCCCGGAATTAGCGTGGGCCCTAAGTCCAATGACTTGTGTCTTTTTAAGAGAAAGAAGAGGGAGATGTAGAGACATAGGGACGCAGAGGAGAAGGCTGCGTGAAGAAGGAAGCAGAGACTGGAATAAGTCATCCTCAAGCCACGGAACGCCAAGGGTTGCCAACAGCCATCAGAAGCTGGAAAAGGCAAGGAAGGATCTTTCCCCTAAAGCCTCCCCCAGGAACACGGCTCTGCGGACAGCTGGATCTCAGACTTCTGGCTTCCAGCACTGTGAGAGAATCCATTTCTGTTGTTTTAAGCCACCAAGTTCATGGGACTTTGTTGAAACAGCCCAGGAAACCACTGCAGCCTGTCGAGCCTCTGCCCTGGGTCTTCCCCTGGCCTGAAATGCATCTTCTGGGCCCCTCACCTGTCTGGCCCTGTTTTCTTTCCTACATGAGTTCATTTCATTGCAGCTTCAGGGAAGGCTCTTCTAACTTACCTAAGAAGAGTCCCTTTCATAGTCTCTCTAGCACCACTTCTCTTCTTACCCCCAGCTTTATTACGGCATAATCAACAAATAAAAAATTCTATTTCATTTCTTCTCTTTCACAAGGCTTGTGTGAACTGTAATTTTTCATGTAACTGTATCTGTGATTAATGCCTTTGTCTGTCTCCCAAGCTGGACTGCAGCTCCCAAGAGGGCAAGGATGGCAGCAACTTTCTGTTCACCTCTGAACTTTCACCACCAGCCCACGATGGGTACTCAATACATATGTGTGAAGCCAATGCTTGATGTCACTCATATTTTCTGTTGTATGTAAAATTATAAATCACAAGGTGAAATAACTGGATCAATTAATAAAAAGAAATAAGAAAACCTAAAAGTCCCACCTGGTAGGAAGAAGCCAGAGGTCAGGTAAGTGGGGATCAGCCCTCGGTCCTGCAGATTCTCAATCCTCCGAAAGCACAGGGTGACGTCACAGAGGCAGCTTCCTTTCCATGCAGTATCTCAGAACTGATCTGCATACAAGCTTCCTCTCTTTATCAATGCTGTGGCCGACAGAGGTGCCACTGAAACTCTGATGGACCTGTTCCAGAAACCTGGGCACCATAGAAAGCTTGCCAGAGCAAGGCCTGGCCACTGCTGGGGAATCACATGATTAAAGGAGGCTCTTGTCCGTCCTTCCCTGGGAGTCAGAGGAGGTCCTGGGCCAGCTAAGGTCATGGTCCCTCAGTGCTCCAGGAATAATTACTTGGCAGAAGTTAGTATAGACAACAAATAGTTATTGAGTCCCTACTGGGTGCCAGGCACAATGCTAGGGGCTAGAGAAACAGGAGTGAACTCCCAAACTAAACTCCCAGCCCCAAGAAGAAACAGATGCCTACTAATCAATTATACAAGTAAATTAATAAACTATAGGTTGTAGACTGGGCACGGTGGCTTGCATCTGTAATCCCAGCACTTTGGGAGGCTAAGGCGGGTGGATCACTTGAGGTCAGGAGTTCGAGACCAGACTGGCCAACATAATGAAACCCCGTCTCCACTAAAAATACAAAAATTAGCTGGGAGTGGTGGTGCACACCTGTAATCTCAGCTACTCGGGAGGCTGAGACACTCGAGAATCACTTGAACCCAGGAGATGGAGATTGCAAACTGAGATTGCGCCACTGCACTCCAGCCTGGGCAACAGAGTGAGACCCCATCTCAAAAAAAAATTGAAAAAAAATAAACCATAGGTTGTGATAAAGGTATCACAGAGAAGTACTATCTACTAGGAGAGTATGTAGGATTATCAGACCTGGTTTAGGGAATCAGGAGAGACTTCCTGGAGGAAGGGACATTTAAGCCAATACTTAATGGACGGCCATTCCCAACCCCATTCTCCTCTACTTATTCCTTCTATCAAGGCTGCAAGAATTAAACACTTTCCCAGCAGCTGGGGTTGCCATGGAAAATTTAACTAATGAGATCCAAGCTGAAGTCAGCTGGCTTCACTGTCCTTCTTCCTGCCTTAAATGGGGATGAGACAGCTGGAGCTGAGGCAGCCGTCTTGTGACTCTGCGGGAAAGGCAAAGAGAATCCCAGAGATAGCAGCCCCAAGTTGCAGAACCAATACTAGAAACCAGCTACCTCCAGATTTTTTCGTTATGGGAGAAAAATATGTCTGTTTCCGTTTAAACCACTATAATTTTAGCCAAAAGCATTTCTAAGTGAAACAGGTCTCAAACATGAGTAAGTGTTAACCAAGCAAAGAGTGGCAGAAAGAGTGTTCCAAAGAGAGAAAGCAGGCCGGGCGCGGGGGCTCACATCTGTAAGCCCGGCATTTTGGGAGGCCAAGGCAGGCGAATCACTTGAGACCAGGAGTTCGAGACTAGCCTGGCCAATGTGGCGAAACCCCAACTCTACTAAAAATACAACAGTTAGCCAGGTGTGGTAGCATGTGCCTGTAATCCCAGCTACTCAGGAGGCTGAGGCAGAAGAATCGCTTGAATCTGGGAGGTGAAAGCTGCAGTGAGCCAAGATCGTGCCACTGCACTCCAGCCTGGGCGACAGAGCGAGACTCCATCTCAAAAAAAAAGAGAGAGAGGGAGGAAACAGAAAATGTAAAGGCCCTGTAGTGGAAAAACCCAGTGGGGACCCAAGAGAAGGTCAGTGTGTGGTTGCAGCTTACAGGAGGAGGGGGACAGCACGGGCCATGAGGCTGGAGAAATTGGAAGAGCTTATAGAAGACTGTGAATGGTGGGTCATTATCCAAGAGCACCATGGAGGGCTGGAAGAGATTTAGGCGAAGGAGTGACACGAGATCAGGTTTTATTTCCAGAAAACATCTAAGCAGGTTCTGGGGAATAGACCAGAAGATGTCAAGGGTGGGAGTTAAGAGACCAGTGATAACCATAGTTGAAGGAGGGAAGCGAGGGTGGCAGGAGAGGTGGTGGAAATGGACAGAGAGATAGATCCTTCCAACCAGAGCTTCCCAGCAGGGCCTGTGCTGCCCTTGACATCTGGCAACATCTGGAGACATTTTTGGTCGTCACACTTTAGGGGAGGGTACCACTGGCACCTTGTGGCTTGAGGCTGAGGGTGCTGATCAGCCTCTACAATGTACAAGAGATGTTCCCACCACACTGCCGCAGAGAATCATCTGGCCCAAAATGTCCAGGGTGCTGAGGTCATGGGCATGGTCCCTCGGTGCTCCAGGAAGAATTAACATGTTTACACTGTAGGAGGAAACTGGACACATGTTGGAAAGATGGGAAGCTAGAGAGAAAAGACTCGAAACCAGGGCCAGTTAGGAGATGGTGACTTTAATCCCAGCAAGAATCATCGTGGGGCACGAACCGCAAGCTGAGGTCGGTAGGGCTGGACTGCCCTCCCCGAGGCTGAGAATCCAGATTCCCAGTCGGAAAGCACCCACAGCTGGGCTTGCTGAGGGTAGAACATAGGTGGGAATGATCTAGGCCACAGCCGTGTGTCTGCCCAGCCCCTGTCCTTACAGAGGAGGGTCCCAACTGCCTTTCTGGTTGTCCACGTCCCCACCCTGGCCAAAGCAGACTGGACAAGGGGTGGACAGCAGACTCAAAAGGAGCGATCGGCTCTCTTTCCCATGGACTGGCGCTGACCCCTTCTTCCATTCATGACCCCTGATTGTGCTCTGACTAACTTCCAGCCCACCAAGACTGTCCGTTACGATGTCCTCCCTCTCCAAGGCATGGGCACGGTTCCCAAGCTCAGCCAGACTCTCTCCTTGAACTTGAATTTGCCCCAGAACAGATGGGAAACACTGACTTTTATCCCATCAGAGGTGCCCTGCGGGACCGTTCTTCGGGTCTGCTCTCTAGAGCCTGGGCTCCCTCTGGAAGTCCCTTCCGGAGTTTCTATTTTCAGTTGGAGTTAGAGGCTACTACAAGTTCTCTTAATAAATTTCATTTTTCAGCCGGGCGCAGTGGCTTATGCCTGTAATCCCAGCACTTTGGGAGGCCAAGGCGGGCAGATCAGGAGTCTAAAGTCAGGAGTTCAAGACCAACCCGGCCAACATGGTGAAACCTTGTCTCTACTAAAAATACAAAAATAAGCTGGGCGTGGTGGCAGGTACCTGTAATCCCACCTACTCAGGAGGCTGAGGCAGGAGAGTCACTTGAAGCAGGGAGGTGGAGGTTGCAGTGAGCTGAGATCATGCCACTGCACTCCAGCCTGAGCAACAGAGCGAGACTCAGTCTCAAAAAAAAAAAAAAATCCTTTTTTGCTAGTGTATTGGTTTTCTATTGGTGCAGGAACAAATTATTACCAACTTTTGTGGCTCAAAACAACACAAATGTATTATCCTACAGTTCTGGAGGTTTGAGGGCCAAAATCAGCCTCACCAGACTCAAACATCAGTGGGGCTGCGTTCTTGCTGAAAATGGTCGGGAGAATCTGTTTCCTTGCCTCTCCCGGCTTCCAAGGCTGCCTGCTTTCCCTGGCTCCTGGCTCCTTCCTTGTGCCAGCCAACCTCTTGCTTCCAGCAGCACATCTACTCTGGACTCTGACCCTCCTACCTGCCTTTCACAAGGACGCTTGTGATTACACAGGCCCACCTTAATAATCCAAGACAACCTCCTCATCTCAAAATCCTTAACTCAACCATATCAGCAAAGTCCCTTTTACCAAGTAAGGGAACATTCACAGGTTCTAGGAATCAGAGCATAGACATCTTTGGTGTGGGGGGAGGCATTATTCAGCCTAGAAGAGTTGGTTTCTGTTGCTTGCAACTAAAGAGTTCTGATTAATACAGCAAAAGTCACAAACCCAAACCCAGACTCTAAAGATATTGCATT
Source organism: Alouatta caraya (assembly GCA_963575295.1). Taxonomy (NCBI): domain Eukaryota; kingdom Metazoa; phylum Chordata; class Mammalia; order Primates; family Atelidae; genus Alouatta; species Alouatta caraya. The sequence continues at coordinate 58,908 of CAUYUD010114594.1, forward strand.
TTGGCTGAAGGCAGTGGCTAACACCTGTAATCCCAGCACTTTGGGATGCTGAGATGGGTAGATTGCTTGTGCTCAGGAGTTTGAGACCAGCCTGGGCGGCATGGTAAAACCCTGTCTCTACAAAAAATACAAAAATTAGCTGAGCGTGGTGGTTCACCTCTGTGGTCCTAGTTACTCAAGGGTGTGAGGTGAGAGAATCACCTGAGCCCCGGTGGCAAAGGCTGCAGTGAGCCATGATCACACCACTGCCCTCCTGCCTGGGCAACAGAGCGAGACTCTTTCTCAAAACAAAATATACATATATATATATATTTTTTTTTTCCACCAGAATCTGTCTGCACAGAAAGCTCTGAATGTGGGAGAGATGAGCCCAGCCCCAGACTGCAGTGGTCAGTGGTGATATATAGATATAGATAAAAGATTATGTATATGTATATATATTGCATTTTATTTTTTCTTTGAATTAGAAAGCCTCAGGAATGGCTGGAACCCCACAGTTCACGGAAGCCCTGGGACTCATTTTTGTTTACCTGCCTAGTTGTTTAAGTTACCTGCCTAGCACTTGAGGGTACATTGTTTGCCATCCTCTATCAGGCGTGTAGCTGTGGGTTCCAAAGATTAGCCCCATCTCACTGCCCCAATGCTTTAGGACACGGCAGATGGATCAGTGCTCCTCCTGGAAGCTCCAGCCAGACCCTCAGCGGAACTTTTTATGGGAAGCTGTATCTGGATGGAAGGGTGAATGAATAGGTGAAAGGAAGGGAAGGGAAGGGAAGGGAAGGGGAAGGGGAAGGGGAAGGGAGGGGAGGGGAGGGGAGGGGAAGGGGAAGGAGGAAGGGTAGATGAATGGATGGGTGGACAGATGGATAGAGGAGGATGGATGGATGGATAATGGGATGGGTGGATGGATGGATGGATGGATGAATAGAAAGGAAAGATTATCAAGTATTTACCAGGATGAGGCCCCAGAAGTAGCAAAGATATGGAAGAAAAAGCAAATACAACGTGTTTATGTTACAGGCAGGAATGAAAGGAGGTGGCAGCTTTGCTGGTTTGGTGTGTGTTTGAAATAAAAATACTCCCGAAAACAAACCTCCAGTCAGTTTTGTTTCTGCAAAGCAAACAGGCTTCTAACCTCATTACAAAGATAGTCCATGTCACCCACTCTCAGCCTCCCGAGTCCGTTCGGCAGATCTGATCCAATGAACCAAGAACCCAGATAGGAGAGAGCAGGGGGAATAGGACAGAACCAAATCCTCTCAAAAAGCTACAAAACACCTCCAGGTTCAGGGAGGAAAAGCAATCAGCCTGTAATTGACTGTTCACTAATGGAATCTATTAATTTATAGCCACAAAAGAATCAGCTAATTTGTGGTTAATGGTGTTTAAAAGATAAACAACATAGATTAAATCTATGGAGCCCAACCCGGTTTCACCAGAATCTGTCTGCACAGAAAGCTCTGGGTGTGGGAGACATGAGCCCAGCCCCAGGCTGCGGTGGACAGTGGCGGCCAGAGGTCTGCTGGGAGCAAGAGATTTGGGTGGAATAGGTAAGTCCTGTCCTCCAAGGTACCAAATATAGTCCCAGAGGAGGCTTGTTCACTCTCTGGGTTTCCGGTAAAATTTCAAGTCCTCTCCTCGCCAACACAACACCATCCCCGCTCTCCTCCCACGGGGATCCCCTCCCCCTCCACAGCAGCCCCCCACCTGCCACATTAATTCCCACCTCTGGCCTTCGGACTTCCTCCACTTGTAGCTGGACTGCCTTTTTTTTTTTCTTTCTTTCTTTCCTGGGAAAAATAATCCAGATTATGCAGAGCTAACTTATTGAATGTCCCCATGGGGAGGATGCCATACTATGTGTTTCACACAACCGCATCTCAGGGATTCCTCGACATCCCCTGCAAGGCTGCTCCTAGCCTATTCTCAGCCCCATTTTACTGGTCAGAAAGCGGAGGGCTAGAAAGGAGAAGCAGCTGGCCCAAAGGGTCACTGTGCATGTGGGGTGGCTCTGAGATTTGAATCTATGTCTTTCTGCTTCCAGAACCCAAGGGCCAGACCAGCATTTCCCAAACCTTACTCAGTCTTTTTTTTTTTTTTTTTGAGATGGAGTCTCGCTCTGTCACCAAGGCTGGAGTGCAGTGGCACTATCTTAGTTCACTGCAACCTCTGCCTCCTGGGTTCAAGTGAGTCTCCTGCCTCAGCCTCCCGAGTAGCTGGGATCACAGGCATGTGCCACTACACCCAGCTAATTTTCGCATTTTTTTTAAGAAAGAAAAGAAAAAAGAGAGAAAGAAGGAAAAAAAGAGAATGAAAGAAAAGGAAAAAGAAGAAGAAAAAGAGGGAGAGAGAACGGGAATCTTGCTCTATTGCCCAGGCTAGAATGCAGTCTAAAAATGGGTATTGAAAAGCTCTTTTATACTAATAATTGTGTTATACA
>CAUYUD010114598.1:0-12550 GCA_963575295.1 Alouatta caraya
ATATATATACTTTTTATTGCATTTTAGGTTTGGGGGTACATGTGAAGAACATGCAAGATTGTTGCATAGGTACACACATGGCAGTGTGATTTGCTGCCTTCCTCCCCATCACCTATATTTGATATTTCTCCCCATGCTATCTCTCCTATAATTTAGCTCATAATCTGAGCATACATTTTGATTTGATTCATGGTTTTGGATAAAGATTATTTATTTAGAATAGTTTATATAAAAATTTCTTTAGAGTGGCATAGATTTAGAAATGTAGGTTAGTATATATAAATAAATATTACAGGCAAGAAATTTGAAAGCTACCTGGTATTATTACCAAGATTACCAAAACTAAATCAAGTCAAGATCATTTTGGACAATTGTAAAAAATAATCAAAAAGAAAAGAAAAGCTATAGTTATTTTTAAAACAGATATTTTTTGCAATGTCAAAAGCCATAAGCATGTGTATTAGTTAATTCATGAGTATACTTTATCTTGCTTTCCTCTTTAGGGAAATATTGAATTAATTTAGTACCCTGTGAAATCAGCTTGCATTCTCATTTTCCTAAAGGTGCAGAAATTCTTAATTTGAACTAGTCCAATTTATCAATCTTTTCTTCATATTAGTGCCTTATCCTATTTATTAAAACTATTTCTACTTTACAACAATGCAGATAATCTCTATAATCATCTATGTCTTTTTATATTTTGATTTACTATTGTGTAAGATGAGATGTTTCACATTTTATGCCAAATGAGAAAGCATTATTTTTTGAAAAAAATTCAAAACTTTCCCATTGTTTACTGTTTACGCCATTTTATATATATAGAAGCAACATATGTAGAAGTCCATTCTTCACTATTCTGTCACAGTAGTGTGTCTCTTCATTTTTGATCAATAATACAATGCCTCAATTAATGTAACTGCTATCCTGTAGAGAAAACCTTCTGTCATTTATGGGAATATATGCAAATAAAATTCTGCAATATGTTAAAAGTATTTTTACTTTTGAATTAATTTAGTACTATGTAAAACAATGTTAAGATGCAGCTTTTATCCTCATTTCTTAAAGGTGAAGAAATTCACAACCATATTTTGTTTATTTGAGAGAATCAAGATGGTCTAAAAATCTGAAAATCACCCAATTATTCAATGCCTCTACAATTGAAGTTGTCTTCAGGTAGATAAAAAGATGTAATATAAAAATGCTAACATCATATATTCTCTCCCAATTTTTTTTCTTTTTTATGGGGGGCGAGACTGAGTCTCACTCTGTCACCCAGGCTGGAATGCAGTGGCACAATCTCAGATCACTGCAACCTCTGTCTCCTCAGTTCAAGCAATTCTTCTGCCTCAGCCTCCTCCTGAGTAGCTTGGACTACCGGCATGTGCCACCGTGCCCGGCTAATTTTTGTATTTTTAGTAGAGACGGGGTTTCACCATATTGGCTGGGCTGCTCTCAAACTCCACCCACCTCAACCTCCCAAAGTTCTGGGATTAGAGGTGTGAGCCACCGCGCTTGGCTCCGCTATTTTGATGCTCAGATTTGTTTCTGATTTCCTACTTCTTTTCCCTGCAGGATCCTAACACTCAACCAATTCTTTGACCACTTCCTGAGAGTCTGTATGTAGTCTCAACTTGATCCTCCGTACAAACAAACCTATGAAAGCATGCATCACTTGAAGTTTCATCACCTACTGGAATAATTTTTCCTTTCCGCTGTCCTTTAAGTCCACCCTGAATGTCACTCTATTGAAAGTACTATACATCATGGTTAAGAGAATGGTTTTAACTGATAAAAGTTTTAGGTTCTGGGGCCCAGAGAAAATACTATTAACAGGTAATTCCCCTTTGATCTTCCCCAGAGAGGACCACCCAGCACAAAATTTACATGACTAAACAGAGTGGAGACAAATGGATGTGGGGTAAGCAGATTTAAACTGGGAAGGCCTTTGATCCTATCTCTTTATGTGAATGAGGCCTTCAGGGTGCCTGAATAAAATCTTTTGGCCTTCCAAAAGGTTTGAGATTACAATCTTAACTTTTTCTAATAGTTAATGTCTTGCCAGCCACCCTGAGTAAATATCAGCACCAAGGCACTAAGATTACAGTTGTGAGCCACCATGCGGGGCCTATTTTCATTCTCAGCCTTACCTTGCTAACTCCTTTGCCTCTTTTCATGATCAGCTCACAAATATACTTCTTGCATTCGAATCTTTTATTGATGAAATTTAACAGGCTTATTCTAAACTTTAAATGGCAATTTGAGAGGCCATGTGTAAATAAGACTCTCCGGAGTTATAATAACAAGGTTATTTGGAAACTTACATTTGATTTTATTTTACCCAGTTGGATCATTGTCTTTGAAAAATTATTTGGAAAGCTTTTAAGTTTGGGACAAAGAGCTCAAAGAAGATTCCCTGACTCACACAGATTGTATGGATCCAGGCTCCAAATCCATGGGAGACAAATGCCTTTATCTCAGAGGCAGCTATTTCCCTTTATCTTCAGTTTCCCCTTACTGAAAATTAATCTTTCTCTGCTCTTCTCTTTGGAAGGGTGAGGGCTGGACTTTTTCAGGTTCAGTTTTAACCTGAGCTAAAATTGTGATAATCTTCCTGTTAGATTTTTTATGCTATAAAAGATTCACAAAGTAGACTTATCCTATGTTCCCCATCCCAGGGGATCAGCAAACTAAAGCTCAATGTTTATAATACTAATTTCAAAGTTGCGTAAAAAGCTGGTTTAGTGTTCCTGTGCATCACTGATTTCTGTCTTTCTATTTCTCTTTAATTGTACCCTGATTTATCTCTTCAATCTTATACAGTTTGTGCTTTAAAATTTTTTTAAATATTTTACAGCATTTAAAACTTTTTGCCAGATTTTTCTGAATAATGTAGCCACTAACAGAAATAAAATGAATAATGTGTATTTTTCTTTTTAATATTTATACACCATCCTTTCATTCTCTCCTCCCTGATGCAGAAAGCTGTATGTACCTCATGAACTACATTTTCCCGATGACTTTTCCCGGAGGCTTCCTCTTGAGTTCGTACCATTGTAGAGACTATCAGTAGAGAGTAGGAAGAAAGAAAGAAGTGAAAGTATTTATCTTCCTCTTCTCTATTTTGAGTAGAATTTATTTTTTCTTTCTTTTTTTTTTTTTTTTTTTTAAAGACGGGGTTTCACTATGTTGGTTGGGCTGGTCTTGAACTCCCGACCTCAAACGATCCGCCCGCCTTGGCCTCCAAAGTGCTTGGATTACAGGCATGAGCCACCACACCCAGCCTGAGTAGAATTTCTAATAAATTATTATGTTTCCTCCATGATTCCAGCCTCTGCTACACACACTAGCTCTTAAGCTCCAATAATATCACAAAACTTTTTCTGATTCTTTAGTTCTAGGAGTACCAGTGGCCACTTGATACTGCAAATCTCAGAGTTAACTCACCATTCTATTTCCCTTTAACTTTCCAACACCTTTGTCACTAGTTTTCCATATTAAATTTCTCTATTTTACTACCAGGTGTGCTAGCTTCCAAGGGTATGTCTTACTCATCTGGCCCTTAGGCATTTCAGAAAATTTCCAGGTGGTAGATTTTTCTAATCACGTTGCAATAAGCTCTGAAAGTCATTCAGGTTTCAGAGTTACCAAAAAATTCCCAATACAATTCTTCAAATATTCTCCTAACAAAGTGAAAAGAAGAAACTAAAATCACTAAAAAATAAGAGAGAGAAAAATGTGAGCAGTGAATGACTGAGCTTAAGATAGGTGCACATCTAAATAGCAGTGTTCATTTCTGCTGCTCTGCAGCAAACCCTTGAAACTAAATCAAAGCAGGAACTGTTATGTTAGCCCTTGTATCAATATTTGAGCTATTTTCTGGCTTTAGCATGCCTCAATAAAACCTTTTGGCCTGCCAAAACTCTTAATATTGAAACTCTTAACAAAGCATTCTGTCAAAAATAAGAATCTCCGCATTTATTAAGTGCAGAATCCCAGTGTTCACTGAAAATTAAAATGTTACTATGTTTTATCTAATAATGATTCCTTGACTTCTACTACATTGTATTGTTTATAATTCTGATCCAGATGTGACATTATTATCATTTTATTAAATAACTTTATATATCCTCTTGTTTTTAGCTTTGTTTATAATTTTCTAGGATAAATTTGAGCACATCAACATTGATTGTTTTAGGAGAAAATAATTGTTAAATCAAATTTAGCCTAAAGCTGCCTCCTTACATATTTTAAGTTCAGCCTAAAGGTTTCTTTTTACACAGTGAAATATAACCCAAATGGAGGTGTACACGGATTGTAGCCCACTCTTGTGCCAAACACCAAGTTTTGGTCAAAGGTGACCAATTGTTCAAACCATGTTCAAATAAGGCAAATGCCAAGCTGTAACCAGTCTGGCTGTTTCTGGATCTTGCTTCCATTGTGCATCACTTTCCTTTTTCTGTAACAAATCCTCTTCCATCACGTAACTGTGCTGGAGTACTGCCCAATGCGTGAATCCTTCTTGGCTCAATTAAACTCTTTTGAAGTTAATTTGGATATAAGTTTGTCTTTTAATATGGTGATGTGAACTATGAAACAAGCTGATTATGAAAGAAGGCCTTGTATAAAAGAAGAGTAAACCTTTTATAAAAAAAATAACATGTTATTGTTGATTTAATATGGTTAAAAATTTCAGAAATGTTTTAGAATAACCAATAAGCCATTTTGATTTGTAGTTCCATAGCTTACGGTTACAATGACCTTGTTAAACTATTATTTTCTCAAGTAACTTATTTCTTTAACAAATTTTTAACTTTTGTAAGAATTTCATGATAGAATATGCAGAAGTGCACTGTCACCCAAAATAAATTTCAAGACTTGAGTTGAACAATTAATCTAATAATGTAGGCTTCGTAGTTAGATTAAAGGATATAACATATATTATATATAATATATTTACATATTATATTATATTATATATTATTAATATATAATATAATATATTAATATAATACATTGTATTAATATATATTTCCTTTATATATTATAATATATATTTCCTTTAAGAATAATATATAATCACAAATTCTTACTGGGTCAAACTGTTGGATAAGTGAATTATCAAACATTATGTATCCTCCTCATCCATTTTCATTCAGTAGTGTGAAGATCCTGGGGGCTTTAAAGAGTATGAAAACCTCTAACAATGTTACTCTCTTCTTTGGTTTTGTGGGGAGCCCACTTATGATTTAGCTCACTGACCACTTTAAGAAGAGCAGATTTAACTTTTCCATGACGCACTTGAGAGAAGAGAACCATTATACAAAGTTTTGTTGGTAGAAATAGAAGGCATTGGTGTGGTTGCTATAAATAAGAGCATTTTCTACCATGGAATGACTGTAGCCAAACTTTGTTCTCTAATTTCATTATTTTTTTTTTTTTTACATTTTTTTCAAATATATCAGCATTTAAAAAAAAAAAGTATTTTTTCTTTTATTCTTAAAATTGGCGGGGCACATTTTTGTGTACTTTGTGTAATTATAATATAGATTAGACATCTTACTCTTTTTTCTATTTAAAGAATTTTGATATCTTATGAAACTTTTAACTTTTGTTTTTATCTTATATTTATTTTAGTTTCATTCTTCACTGATTTAAGATCTCATCTGTATTATTACATACCTTAGATTTATTCAGTCTTATCTTTCTAATTTTTAAGCTAAAGGTTTATTTTAGGTCAGAATAGTAAAATTAATATTAGAATATGAGTAGTTTATTTTCTAAAGTATGCAATATTTTAAATTAAATTTTAATTTTACTAAAATCTTACACAACATAGAGGTAGGATATACTCAACTCTAACCTCCTTATAGCTATTTTTGTCTCAGCTATAGTGGGGGCAAAGAAACAATTGTGAAAGTAACATCCCAGGCATATGGGACTACTGAAAGCCTGATATTTAAGCATAAGAAAATAGCATGTTGCTCATTCCCACACCTGTCCTATCAATAGGGCTCTAGTGTTATAACAAAGAACTAAAGTTGAAAGAGTTGCAAGGTGCAATGTGTACTTAAGAATGTATTGCTGATAAAGTATAATCACAAAAGTGTTTTAAAGACAAATAAGAATATCAGAGGAATCTAAAACCTCTGTACCTATAGCCACATTAAAAAATTAAACCCAGCCTAACTCCTGGAAGATTAACATAAAGTCTGACATTAAAAATGAATTACTTCAATTTCTGTTATGTAATAATGTCTGATTACCAACAGAAAAATATAAGCAATGAAATAAGCAAGAAAAATATAGTTTTAAGATACAAAACAAACATCAGAAACAGACTCAGATGTGATACAGATTTTGGAATCATTAGACAAAGAATTTAACATAATGTAATGAATCACTTAAAGACTCTCATAAAAAAATAAACAACATGGCAAAAAAAATGGTTAGTGAAACAAGAGACATTGGAACTCAAAGAAGCAAAATAAATTGCTAGAAATTTTTCAAAAAACTGCAACAACAACAATAACAAAAATTGTCTTTGATTAACAATTCAGTAAACTAGATATGGCCAAAGAAAGTATCATGAATTTGAAGATATGCCAATAGAAACTTTTCAAACTGAAATGAAAATAGACAAAAGAATTTAAAACACACAACCTAATCCTGAATAAATTTGGGTCAATTTTCAAAGATGTAGCACAAAATTACAATTGATTGGAATACCAGAAGGAGGAGAGAGAGAGAGAGAGAGAGAGAGAGAGAGAGAGAGAGAGAGAGAGAGAGAGAGAGAGAATGAGAGGCAGAAAAAATATTTGAAGTAAATATGGTCTAATATCTTTCATAGTTAATGACAGACAAACAACCATAGATCCAGAAAATTTAATCGACACCAAACACGGTAAGTATGAAACATCTAAAATAATACAGAAAGGAAAAAAGAAGTATAAAATAAAAGTAATTATCATTACATCTGACTTCTCATCAGAAACCTTGTAAGCAAGAATAAAATGGAGTAAAATAATTGTATTAAAGAAATGAAAAAACCCACTAATACAAAATTCTACATCCCATTACATTATTCTTCAATAGTGAAAAAATAATAAAGACTTCCTGAGACAAACTCAAACCAAGAGAATTTTTATTTTGTCCTGACATGACAGAGAGCAACCTCTGGTGTCTCTTCTTTTTCTTTTTTTTTTTTTTTCTATCAACTTTTATTTTCAGTTTAGCATAAACTGCAGATTTGTTACACAGGTAAAACTTGTGTCATGGGAGTTGTACAGATTATTTTATCACCCAGGTATTAAGCCTGGTACCCATTAGTTATTTTTTCCTGATCCTCTCCCTCCTCCCACCCTCCACCTTCCAAAAGGCCTCAGTGTGTGTTGTTCTCCTTTATGTGTGCATGTGTTCTCATCATTTAGCTCCCACTTATAAGTGCGAACATGCAGTATTTGGTTCTCTGTTCCTGTATTAGTTTGCTAAGGATATAATCTTTTTTATGACTGTATAGTATTCTATGATATGTATTTATATACCACATTTTCTTTATCTAGTCTATCATTGATGAACATTAAGGTTAATTCCATGTATATGCTATTATAAATAATGCTGCAATGAGCATACATGTCCATTTGTATTTATAATAGAATGACTTGTATTCCTCTGGATATATACTCAGTAATGGGATTGTTAGGTTGAATGATATTTCTGTCTTTTGAGGAATCACCCTACACTGTCTTCCACAATGGCTGAACTGATTTACACTCCCACCAACAATATACAACTATTTCCTTTTCTCCACAAGCTGGCCAGTGTTTGACTTTTTAATAGGGCCATTCTAATTGGAGTTAGATGGTATCTCATTGTGGTTTTGATTTGCATTACTCTAATGATAAGTTAGGTTGAGTTTTTTTTTTTTTCATATGATTGTTGGACATATGCATGTCTTCTTTTGAAAGGTGTTATGTTCATGTCCTTTTCTTATTAGGACATCATTAGCTTTATCATATTGGGACCCCTTTTTTATGACTTCATTTAATCTTTATCACCTCCTCACAGATCTGATCTCGAAATAGAGACACATTGGGGGTCAGCACTTAAACATATGAATTTTAGGGATCACAATAATCAGTTCATAACAAATGTGTAATCAATAATGTAAAAAGTAGTATTATACATCATGTTCAGTTGTGATTTTTTTCAGATATTCAAGGTTGCTTGATCTTTTCAAAAGCAATTGATCTAATCTACCACATCAATAGGACATAGAAAAATAATCATCAGAATATATCAAGTGATACAAAAACATTGACAAAAATCAAATATCATTCAAGATAAAAAAAATCACTTCAAGACAAAGTAATAGCAAAGAAAATTAAAGCAGAAATCAATTAAGTGGAAAACATAAAATCAACAGAGATAATCAATTAAATGAAAGTTGGTTCTTTGAAAGATTAATAAAAATGTTAAGCCTCTAGACATGCTAAGAAAAAAAAGAAAGACACAAAATACTAACATCAGATATAAAAGAGGGGTTATTACTACAAATCACAAGGATAATAAAAGAATAGCAAAGGAATATTATGAGCAACTCTATGCCCCTAACTTGAATGAAATTGACACATTTCTTGAAAGACACAATATTCTAAAACACACACAAGAAGAAATAACAACCTAAATAGTCCTATACCTAATAAAGAAATTGAATCAAGAAATAACTACTGGCAATTGTGCTGCTAGGTATTTACACAATTGCTTTGAAACCATACATCAACAGAAAAACCTACACCTGACAATTTATATCAGCTTTATTCCTTAACCCCTAAAATTGGAAGCAATAGGATGTCCTCTAATAGGTGAATAGATAAACAAAGTGCAGTCAGTCTATACAATGGGTATTATCTGGTGATAAACCAGAAATGAGATGTTGAGTGATGAATATGTAGAAATCCTTGTAATTTTGCAAGCCAAAATCAAGATGTTTGTAATCCTGTGCTCTCACCAGTTACTGTAGAGGGACAATTCATTTCTTTCCTCTTCCTCCTACTTAGCGGTGCCCACATTTCTATGTTTGTGGTCATATAACTCCAATTCAAGGTCAGCATCTTCAAATTTCTGTACTCTCTGTTTTCACATTACCTGTTCTGTGCTTCTGTGTGTTATCACATCTCATTTTGTCTGCCTCCTGTAAGGATACAAGTGATTGCATTTAACACTCACCATGATAATTCTGCTGATCTCAAAATCCTTAATTTAAAAACATCCTCAGTCTTTGTCACATAAGTAATATTTACAGGTTCCAAAGACTGAGACTTTATCTCTTTGGGGACATTATTAACACTACTATAGTCCACTATTATTTAGCTATAATTTTGGACATGTGACATTATATAATTGTAAACACCCATATAGGACTTTATAGCACAAAGGGTAAATCATATATATATGATAAATATATATGATATATATATATACATATACACACACATACACATATCAGACTGTTCTTAGAGAACCTAACTCTATTACAAATGTAGGAATAAACCTTACTGAAAAGGGTAACAGGAAAATGTGCTGACCCAATTTCCTTTGGAAATGAGTGTGATTTATAAAATTAAATAATAAAGGAACTACACATAATCTCTATCATGCAATGTACTATCTTAATGTAACATGTTTGTGATAGTGGAAACTGGGTGCAGATTTATGGAAACTCTCTAATATATCCTCAATTTTTGTGTAAATCTAAAACTGTTTTAAACTTAATATCTTTAAAATCTACTGTCTACTACAGTCAGTTAATTGCAGAATACATCATGTTTTAAAATGTACCTGACATATGTGTAATAAAAATTTAGCATATTCTTGCCTATAAAACAAGTTTCAACAAATTTCAAATGACTCAACTCATTTACCACTGAAAAATTATTTTGGAACTACGTGAAAAAAAGATTAGAAATTCTCCAAAGGTTTCAAAATTAAGAAATGAATTGCTAAAAACCCAATGGCCAAAAATGACATCACAATAGAGGTAACAAAGTAGCCTGAGTTAAAGTTTAATAATACTTCAACATGTAAAACATGGAATCAGCTAACATGTTGTTAAAAATGAAATTTGTATCTTTAAGAAGAAAGCAAAATCAATTACCCTAGTTTTTAAATCAAGAAGCCAAAAAAGAAAAGCAAATGTAACCCAAATTATTTTTTAAGGAGAAAAATATTATCATATATGCAAAATGAAAAATATAGAAAATCTACATATTTACATACTATTAGAATATTTGAATGCATAATTCAAAACCTCACAAAAACAGATAAAATAAGGCCCAGAAGGCTTCACTGGTATATTATTTCAAACTCTTGAAAAAAATACAATTCCTATATTATGAGCATGTCTTTCAAAAAATAGAAAATAGAAAAAAAAAATAGAAAATAGATACTCTCAACTCTTTTAATAATACCACAATAATATTCATATCAAAACCTATTTTGATAGTGCAAGAGAGGCCAATATTTTGTCCTCAAGAGTAGACAAAAATGCAAAGACTCCTAAGTAAAATGTTAGGAAACCGTGGGATTATTTTCTGAATTTGAGGTTTATATAACATTGAAAAAATAATTCATTTAATCATGATACAAAATAAAGGAGAGATAACTTTTAATAATATTCAACACCTCCTGTGTCTGATAAAAATTCTCTGCCATCTGACGCGTTAAGCTTCAGGCAATAATCTGTGTGTGATATTAAAGGCTTTGTGTGACAAGCAAATAGTCTCGCAGTCTCTCACCTTTCTTTTTTTTTTTTTAACCAATTTTTATACATCTTGAATAAAAGTGTTTTTACTTGCTTTTGAATCCTGGGACTATTTCCAGAAGTTTCAAAAGGCCGTGTTTTTGTTGGCATATTTGTTTATTGTTTTTATCATTATCCCTGGAATCACCAGGAGTGATTACTGGGATCATTGGCAGTGGGTCAGTGGAGTTCTTCCCGAATGTCAGAAATGAATCTTCTAGTAATTCTTGCATGGGCTTCTAAGATGCTACTTTGGGAACATAGAAGGAGAGGATTTCACAGTTATAACTACAATGTGATTAATAAAGTCAAAATATAAAAAATCATAAACATCTCAAAAAAAATAAATGTTGATTTGATAACCAGGAAGAGAGAGGAAGAGAAAGTCACATTATAGATAAAGCCATCACAGTGGCTTGGAACTCTAGATTTGACTTCATAAAAAAGAAACAATGGCTGGACACAGTGGCTCACACCTGTAATCCCAACACTTTGGAAGGCCAAGGTGGGCTGATCACCTGAGATCAATAGTTTGAGACCAACCTAGTCAATATGGTGAAACTCCATCTCTACTAAAGATACAAAAATTAGCCAGGCGTAGTGGTGGATGCCTGTAATCCTAGCTACTCAGGAGGCTGAGGCAGGAGAATTGCTTGAATCCAGGAGGCAGAGATTGCAGTGAGCCAAGATCATGCCACTGCACTCCAGCCTGGGCAGCAGAGTGAGGCTCCATCTCAAAACAAAACAAACAAAACTAAACAATGTTCTTCTCTGAAAAATAACACAATTAAAAGTCATTGGGTAAACATATTAGGACAAATGTGTCAGACCAAGCACTGACTGGCTTAAGATAGTAAATTGTGCTAAATTTTTTAAAAGATTATCTTTAATTTGCCACTTAAAAGGTGGATAAACTGCTTGATCAGAATATTTAAATAAGAAACACAAAAGACTAGAAATTATATGAAGACACTCTTGACTTTCATGTAATTTATTCACACAGGAAAGATGACATAGGCTATATTAACATTTGTCCCATGTTGTGCATTAACCACAGTTTTTTATGTCAGGACCAAACAGAGACCAATGCCTTTCTGAGGAATGACTGAAGGAGATCCCTTAAATAAAATAGCACATGGCAATGTAGGGATACAAATAAAATTTTTGGGAAAAAAAGAAAGGGTATGATGGCAAGAAAAATAACAATAAGGACTACACTCTTTGTGGATACAGGTATGTTTTCCCCAAATTTTGTAAAGTGCAAACAAATGCAGTGGAAAGTTATGGCAAACTCTAGGGATTCCAAAGCTGATCACGATTTTAATCCTAATGTGGTAGGAGTTACAATTAATCACCTAGTGAGCAGCAGGAAATGGTAGAAATTCATATTTTAAAAATAGCTCCTTGTAGTAAGGGAAAGATCACAATTGTGTGGAGAGAAGAAAGAGGTCTTGTCAGTTTTTGCTCAAAGAACTTAAATTAAATACAAATGCCAATTCTGTTGAAAATTTTAATTATATAAAAGCTTTTGAGAATGTTATGTGCAAGACCATTTTTTAATAATATCTAAGAAAAATTAAAAATCATAGTCACCATTAAAATTACAGTTAACTCAATGTAGTTTTGATTTGCATTTCTCTAATGACCAGTGATGATGAGCATTTTTTCATATGTTTGTTGGCTTCATGTATGTCTTCTTTTGTAAAGTGTCTGTTCATATCCTTTGCCCACTTTTGAATGGGCTTGTTTGTT
>CAUYUD010114599.1:0-37486 GCA_963575295.1 Alouatta caraya
AAAAAAGTAATCTCAACTTTATATGGTATTACAAAAGACCCTGAATAGCCAAAGCAATCAAGCAATAGAAAAAGTGAAGGTATCACTCTGCCTGACTTTGAAATATACTACAAAGCTATAGTTAAAAAACAAAAACAAAAACAAAACAGTATGGTACTTGAATAAAAACAGACACACAGGCCAATAGAGAAGAAAAAGGAGACCAGAAATATATTGATATATTTACAGCCAACCAATTCAAATAACTGTGGCAATTTCTTAGGAAAAAGGCAATATTTTCAATAAATGGTGTTAAGAAAATTTTATATCCACATGCAGAGGAAGATAATCACTCTCAACTCACATCACATGTAGAAATCAACACAAAATAAATTAGATACTTAAATGTAAGGTCTAAAACTCTGAAACTACTAGGAAAAAAACACACTGAAAGTCCTTTAACATTGGTTGGGCAGTGACTTAAAATTTGACCTCAAATCCTAAAGAACAAAATGAAAAAATACATAAATCAGATTATTTTAAATTAAAAAGCTGCTGGAGAGAATATGATAGAATCAACAGGATGAGACACCTAATGTGACAGGGATTAATACCAAAACTATACAGACTGGTCGTGGTGGCACACACCTGCAATCCCAGAACTTTGGGAGGTTGAGGTGAATGAATCACAAGGTCAAGAATTTGAGACCATCCTGGCCAAACGGTGAATCCCCATGTCTACTAAAAACACAAAAATTAGCTGAGTGTGGTGATGCACAGCTTCAGGGTCAGCTACTTGGGAAGCTGAGGCAAGAGAAATGCTTGAACCCAGGAGGCAGAGGTTGCAATGAGCTGAGATCATCCAGCCTGGCAAAAGAGCGAGACTCCATCTCCAAAAAAAAAAAAGCCATACAACAAACTCAAATGACCATAAAAAAAACAACTATTAAAAATGAGAAAAAGGCTTACATATTTTTCAGAAAAAGACATACATGTGCCCAATGGATCATCCAAAAAGTGGTCACTGTCTATGTCAGGGAAAGGCAAGCAAAAAAAAAAAAACAAACAAACTAGGCGATACCACTTCGGTTAGAATGACACTAATTAAGAATAAACAAGTGTTGGTAGAAATGTGAATTTAAAAAAATGCTTGCACACTATTGGTTTGAGAGCATATTGATTTTATTTATGCTTGTATAAATTTTATAATGACCATAAAAATGATGTTGTAGTCAATAACAATTTAATTGTACATTTTAGAATAACTAAGACTGAAGAATTGAATTGTTTGTAATGAAAAACATAGCCGGGCGTGGTGGCTCCCGCCTGTAATCCCAGCACTTTGGGAGGCTGAGGCGGCTGGATCACAAGGTCAAGAGATCGAGACCATCCTGGTCAACATGGTGAAACCCCGTCTCTACTAGAAATGCAAAAATTAGCTGGGCATGGTGGCACGTGCCTGTAGTCCCAGCTACTCGGGAGGCTGAGGCAGGAGAATTGCTTGAACCCAGGAGGCGGAGGTTGCGGTGAGCTGAGATTGCGCCATTGAACTCCAGCCTGGGTAACAAGAGCGAAACTCCGTCTCCGAAAAAAAAAAAAAAAAAAAAAAAGAATAGCAAAATGACAATGATTTTGTCCTTCTAAAGTAAAATGTGGTTTGGCCTTATAACTACATAATATAAATGTCCTTAAATGTAAAAAATATATATATGCCCTGCAGTTTTTTGTTTTTTGTTTTGAGACCGTCTCGCTCTGTCAACTAGGCTAGAGTGCAGTGGCATGATCTCAACTCACTGCAACCTCTGCCTCCCAGGTTCAAGTGATTCTCCTGCGTCAGCCTCCTGAGTAGCTGGGATTATAGGGGTATGCCACCATGCCCGGCTAATTTTTACATTTTTAGTAGAGACAGGGTTCTGCCATGTTGGCCAGGCTGGTCTCGAAGTCCTGACCTCAGAGGATCCACTCACCTTGACCTCTCAAAGTGCTACGATTGTAGGTGTGAGCCACTTCGCCTGGCCTGCCCTGCAGTTTTATCTGTTTCATGTTTAGCTCTTCATTTTAAAGTATAAGCATTAATTATTGCCACACTTAGTAAATTTTTAAAGCTGAATTTGTAAAAAAAAAAAAAAAAAAAAAAAGTGCTCATTTGTGTGTTAAATGAGACTACTGCACCACCCACCAGCTGTATGGCAAACATTATACTGGGTAAGATATAAACAGAAATAAGGTAGAGACTGACCGGTCCTCCAGAAATTCATAGATTTGTATGAGAAACCCAAGGTAATGACAGTAACATAGAAAGTGCGATGTCCTGCAGCCTAGATAAGCTCAGGAAGCTGGGGTGTGTTTGATTCATTAGGCACCGCTGGCAGGAGCTTAAGGCCTGCAAGCTTTCCCAGGAACTAGAAAAATATTTGAGTCTTAAAAAATTCTAAACCCTTAATGGAGAGAATGATATGTGTATAGATGATATGTCACATAAATATCATATCCAAAGTATAAAAATAAAATGAATCATATATATAAATGATATATAAATATCATACACAAACTATAAAAAGAAAATGAAAACTTCAAATAAACATTTAATTAAATGTCTATAGGCAGGGCATGGTGGCTCACGCCTGTAATCCCAGCACTTTGAGAGGCTGAGGCAGGTGGATCACCTAAGGTCAGGAGTTCGAGACTAGCCAGGCCAACATGGTAAAACCCCATCTCTACTAAAAATACAAAAATTAGCCAGGCATGGTGGCAAATGCCTTTAATCCCAGCTACACAGGAGGCTGAGGCAGGAGAATTGTTTGAACCCAGTAGTCGGAGGTTGCGGTGAGCCGAGATCGCGCCACTGCACTCCAGCCTGAGCGACAGAGTGAAACTCCGTCTCATAAAAAAATAAAAAGAGTGTTCTTGGACCCCCTATATGTCTGCTCTCACTTTGCTCTTAGTAGGTAACCCCCAGGTGAGCTCTCGGGTGAGAGTTAAGTTGACACAAATGCGTCCATGTGACAAAAGTCAGGCAGAACTGGGTTCAAACCACTTCTCCTACCTAACTTGCTGTGTGACCTTAAGCAAACGATTCCACCATTCTGAACTTCAGGGTCCTACTAGATAAGATGGGGAAACCAAGAGGGACCATGTTTACGGAAGCAGCGCCCCCTGGAGTTGTGCGATGAGGCCCAGTTCTGTGGAGCTTGGGCTCTGGATTTGATCCTGGCTCTGCCACTTCTGACCTGTGGGATCCCAAGGCGGTCTCCTCACCTCTCTGTGCCTTTGTGCTTCCAGCTGTCTAACGGAGATAAGGACAATTTTTCCCTCACATGGCTGCAGGACAGGCACTGGGCTTACCGACTGGCACTTGACACAGAGCCGGCAACACCCGGCACAGAGGATTCAGGCCAAGAGTTCCCCTTGATCGTGACTTCTTCTTCCTGTCTCCCTGCTCTCCAGGCCAAGCAGTCCTTAGCCACGCTGACCAAGGACGTCCCCAAGCGGCATTCCCTCGCCATGCCGGGCGAGACGGTGCTCAACGGCAGCCAGGAGTGGGTGGTGCAGGCGGACCTCCCGCTGACCGCAGCGATCCGGCAGAGTCAACAGACTCTCTACCACTCACACCCCCCCCACCCTGCGGACCGGCAAGGTGAGTCCTGCCCTGGCCTGGCCCCACCACGACTTCGAGGGGCTTCATGGGAGGCCATGTGACCCAGTGGGAGCTTCGTTGTTCACACTACAGCAGCTTAGGGGATATGGGGCAGAGACCTTGGGCTCGTGTAACTGAAAAGTCTAAGAGATGGACGGCAGGCATAGCAGGACCCAGAGGTTCAAACACTGTCTATGTCCCTCTGACCATATCTCTCCATCTCTTAGCTCTGCCCACCACCTTTTGGCCTCATCTTTGGCCTGTCTCTTTCTGCAAGAAAGTGAAATAGTCTCCCACAGTTCCAGATGTTTAAGACCCTCACAGCTCAAGTCTTAAGAAAGAAAAACTACCTCTTCGCCTTCTATCCGTAGCAAATCCTAAAGAAAGACTCTGATTGGCCACGTCAGAGTCACATGGGCATCCTTTGGCAGGGGAGGCAGCAGAACTCCTTGACTGACAGCTTTGGCCAATCACAGGGCATGCAGGAGGGGCAGATGTCAATGTCACAGGTGTTTGCTCCAGGCACTTGGCAGGGAAGTCTGGCCTCTGGGCGGCATCTGCACCCACTGCCCATGGTACAAGCTCCAAACTCCTCGCTGTCCTGTTGCATGTCTGCAAGCCGCCTTGCTCTGTTCTCTGTCCCTTCTGCAAGTAGCTGACCTTGTGTGATAGATGCAGTTGGGAAGAGGCAGCTGGCAGCAGCCATTGTACCAGGCGTGGGAAATGGTCACTATGAAGGCTGCAGGCAGGGCTGGCCCTTGCCGCTGCAGGAGAGGAGTCAGACACAGTCCTGACCCATAAGAGGCTGGCAGGTTGATTAGGGAGAAGCCCGCAGGCCCTGCCTTTGCCTGGCAAGGGTGCAGCTGGGGGAGTGTAGGGGAGTCATTGGGACGAGGGGGCACAGGCCCTGGATTCAGATTGCTGGGTTTAGCCCTGGCCCTGCTGCTTACTAGGGTCATGACCCATGACCTTGGCCAGGGTCCTCAGTTTCCCCATGTGTAAAAGGGGCATCAGCCTTTTAGCACACAGCATACGTTAAAGGTGTTTGCTGAGGCTTCCTTTACCTACCTTTACATGGGGCTGCGGTGAAGATGAAATGTGGAAAACTGTGAGAATGGGGCGGGGATCATGGTCAGAGCTGGGTAAATATTAGCTGCTATTCTCATTATCATCATCATCACCGTTATCATCATCATTGAGAGGTGACACAGGGGACTTCGAGAGAGGCCAGACAGTAAGCAAATTCAGTCTTCCCCTCCCAATGAGTGCAGGCAGCAGCCCTGCCTTCACTGTCTGACTCAAGGTGGCGTGACTTTTTTGGGGTAAGGGTGGGTAACTCTGGCCTTCAAAGCCTCGACTCAGAGCTGGAAGAGCTTATGATAAAACTGCTCAGGGCCGGCATTCTTGTCATGCAGGGAAACTGAGACCTAAGAGAGCCACCACTTGTTCAGTCTCACAGCCCAGCCATGCAGTCAGCTGTCCTGGCTTCTGGTCGAGCCCCAGGACAGCAGGAGAGCAGACGTGCAATTCGAAGGCAGACAGGGCTTGGGCAGTTTCTGAATCATGTGATGGCGGCAGACTCCTGGTCACCCTTGTCTATGTCTGCAGGGCCTCTCCTCAATGGAGCTGGCTGTGGTCTGGGAAAGCCTGGACACGCTGATGGATCTTCCTTCTGGGCCCTTCCTTCTCCACAGTATCTGCCTCACATACAACCATCTCCATGCATTTTATCAAATGTCTCCTCCTCCAGGAAGCCCTCCATGCTCTCTCCCCTGTGTCCTCTATGCTCCTGCAAAGTTGGGTGCTCACCTGCATCAGCAGTTCTTACCTTGCCTCAGGTTTGCTGTGGATGCATTTGTCACATGACTCCTCCCATCTGTCCAGTGCCTGGCACTGCGGTAGGCACATCATACATGCAGCTGCTCTCCGGGATTGGTACCACTGCCATCCATCCCTAGGTTACACATAACAGACTTGGCTCAGAGGGCCGGGGAAGATGCCCAAGGTCACACAGCCTATAGGGTAAACTCACCCAGATTGGAATTGACTCCAAAGCCAGGGCTCCTTCAGCCACCCATCTTCTGTATCAGACCATATGGCCATTGGTGGCAAGAACTGTCTTTTGCAAGAATGCAACCCCACCTGCTGGCACACAGTAGGTGCCCAGCCAGTCTTGTCAAAAGATGCTTTCTCCATCCAGTGCCAATGCCTGCAGGCAGGAGAGCAACCTGCTGGGGACTTGGGAGGGCTTTTGGGCTGTGGCTTCTGGTCTGGACCTTTTATTGAGCACTATTTATTGAGCACCTACTATATGCCAGGCACTATGAGCTCTGGGATTCAACACCCAGGGTGCCTGCCCTCACAGAGCTCTGGTCCTTGTGCAGATATGACACACAAATATAGTATTAAATAACAAGCAGAATGATGAGAGATTGTGATTAGCACAAGGAGAGAAATCAATAGAAAACAGACACTATTTGTTTGGAGAGACAGAGTGTTGCTGTGTTGCCCAGGCTGGTCTCGAAGTCCTGGGTTCAAGCAGTCCTCCCTCTTCAGCCTCCTAAAGTGCTGAGATTACAGGTGTGAGCCACCATGCCCAGGCTAAAACAGGCACTTTGATGGGAAAAAATAAAAGAGTTCCTGGATGTGCCAAGTGCCTGACCACTAATTTAGAGCAGAAGTAGGGACTCAAGCATAGAGAGGTTGGAGAAGGTTGATGGAGCTTGGCATTATGCCTGCAATTCCAGAGATAACCACCAGGAGTCTCCCTAGCAATGACTGTTTTGATCCAAAGGACCCGTGGGCTCTAGGCGGGGCAGACTGATTCTGGGATATAGTGAGGAGTAGGAGAGTTGATTACTGGGGAAGGCCTCTGGGGACAGGCTGAGACCTGGAGGATGACAGTGCCTCTGATGGGCAACAGGAATGGCAGAAGCCCATGCAGGGGACATGGCCTGTCTCAGGCAGTCAGAAGGCTGATGTGGCTCGAGCCGAGGCTGCTGGGGTCGGCAGGGCCACGGCCCATCAGGCGAACTCAGAGGCCAGGAGGAAGAGAGGCAAGATGCCAGTGGCTCAAGTTCTGGTGTGTAGAACGGAGTCATGGCAACCCACTGGGAGGCCACGTGGTCTTCCAGGCGAGGGTCACTGGTGGCCATGTGGTGGAGACAAGTACACAGATTTGGGGCCATGTTTCGGAGTTGCTGCTGCTGCTGGTTGGATGTGGGATATGGGGGAAAGAGAGCCGGCCTTTAGGTTTCTCGTTTGGGAAACCGATTTGGGGCAGTGGTTGGGATGGTACCAGGTCTAGGAATGTCCAGAGGTGGGCGCATGTGAGCAGAGTCACAGAGTACTCAAGTATTAATGCAAGCTGGTGCTCCTTAGAAATGAATTTCTAAAAAATCAGTCAGTTTCCTATACTGGACTTGGAAGCAAGGCGACTTAAACTTGAAATGAGAAGAAGACTTGAAAACTTCCATGTCTTCTCCTCGTTCACACTGGTGGAGGAGGGTTCATTGGATCCAGAGGCTGTGGGAGGTTCTTCCCAGCGGCTGCTCCATGGGAATGTGCGGGGCTGTGGAATACGGGGGTGGAGAACCAGGCAAGTCTATTCCCTTCTCTACACCTCAGTGTTCCCATCTGCAGAACGGGGGTGTTGGGTGGAGTGACCGCCAAGGCAATAAGGCAAGGACCTGCTCTCCATCCCTCACTCACTCGCTGTCCCTGCTTTCCAGCGGTCAGGGTGAGCCCCTGCCACTCCCGGCAGCCCTCCGTCATCTCCGACGCATCTGCCGCCGAAGGCGACCGGTCGTCCACACCCAGCGACATCAACTCCCCACGACACCGGACACATTCCCTCTGCAACGTAAGGCCAGCAGCAGCGGGGCCTGGGCCCCTGGGCCCTGCCCAGAAACCGCAGGGGCGGGGAGGGCGGGGTGAAGCCATACTCGCTGTTTCCTCTCGTCCACCCAGGGAGCACTCTGGAATGCATTTCCTGTTCTGTTCTTTCCTTTTGCAAGAAGCGATGGATGTGGGGAGAGAAAGAAAAGAGGCCCGTTTATTCCTTGTGTCCGGGAGGGTGAGGAGAACCCAGAGGAAGCAGGCCTGGGTCGGCCGCAGGGTGTGTGCAGCCTGGAACTCTGCCCCGGCAGGCCCTGTCTGGGACCGTGGGCTTCTCCTCCCAGACGTTACACCCTTCACAGCTCAGGGTCTCCCCAGCACCACCTCATTTCCCTTTAGAGCCAGCTCTCCATCCTGACCCGGGAGTCTTGGCGTGAATTGCCTCTGGTGAGGCATGTAAATTTGGTCTAAGTTTGTTTACTTTGCTTATTTCATCAAACACTTTTGAGTGCACACTGGACACCAGCTCTCGATGACTCAGTGGGGCAGACAGATGGGCTGTTAGTGAGGGAGCCGACAAAGGTGGGTGGAGCTTCTGAGGACAGTTGGAAGCCATGTCGAGGCTCTAACGTGAAATTGGGGTCCAGGTGTGGGGACCACCTTGAATTTTTGTTCTGTCACGCACTTGGTAATGCAGAGACTCCCCTGCCGTATCCTAAAGACAGAGACATCATAGGGTCAGATCCTCAAATGCACAAGACGGCTTTTTCCAAAACTCCATTAATGTCGCTTTCTTAACCAGCAGAATAGATGATAAAAAAGAAATGAAGTGAACACATTGGACAAAACCATTACTTGCCAGTGACATGATTCTCCACCTGGAATACTCAAGAGAATAACTCGAAAAGCTATTAGAACGAATAAAAGCATGAACGTATCAGTGATGCTTGGAAATCAGTGTGTAAAAATCAATCACTTTCCTATAGATGAGTCGTAGTGACGGAACCATTTTCCACAATAACAATGAAAAGTGCTTATGTAAATAGCTAAAACTAAACCTCAAAGTAAGCTACCTGTCTGCCAAGGTGGGCGTAGAGATTGCTGGCCCAAGGGCCTTAGGCGGCCTCCTCAGGGTAGGAAGAAGGTCATTTACAGCCTGGGCCCTTGCTCGGGGCTGGGATTCTCTTTTTTATTTTATTTATTTATTTTGTGTATGTGTGACAGAGTTTCCCTCTTGTCGCCCAAGCTGGAGTGCAGTAGCGCAATCTCGGCTCACTGCAACCTTTGCCTCCTGGGTTCAAGCGATTCTCCTGCCTCAGCCTCCTGAGCAGCTGGGATTACAGGCACCTGCCACTACACTCGGCAGATTTTTGTATTTGTGGTAGAGATGGGATTTCACCATGTTGGCCAGGCTGGTCTTGAACTCCTGACCTCAGGAGATCTGCCTGCCTCGGCCTCCCAAAGTGCAGGGATTATAGGCATGAGCCACTGCACCCAGTGGGATTCTCTGTTTTATACTGGTGCTTTAAGGAAGCAATGTGTTCTTCTCTTGTCCCCAGGAGAGAGTCCTAGTGACAAAGCCTATCTTAACTAACAGCACCAAAGCAAGGAAGGTGGACCATTGGAGGGGTCTCTGACATCCATTCCGTGATTCTGAAGGACCTCCGTGGAGTTACACCCAGAGCCAGAAATCCCCCCACACATCCCACTTGAGAATACCTTCCACCCATGTTTTGTCTTCACATGGTGGGCCCAAGGGGACTCTGGCAGCAGAAATGCTGCTGGAAAACCCATTCTGTAGAAGGAGTTCTCCAAACCTCTTGAATTTCACTTGACCCAGGCCTAGCCTTTTGCCCACCTTAGCCTTGGCACATGCCTGCTGCTAGAGACAGCAGTTCCAGCACATTTATTTCTAAGCCTACCTTATATAGGGCCCTGCTGCTGGGAAATGGGTGCTTTGATAACCAATTGTCTGCATTCAGGCGTTTCAGTGAGCAGCCTCATTCTCTTCACCCGTAAATTTGGCAAAGATATTCCTATCCAGAGTGGAACTGTCTTAGCTGCCTGCAGAATCAGTTCTGTTTGCAAATCTTGAGACTAAAGATTAAACTGTCATTCATGAAATTCCCTCACTTCCTCAACCCCTTTTTATCCCCCCATCTCAACAGGTGTGCACACAGGTAAGCCAGGAAGAGCCCGAAAATAGCTGCAGGTAACCCCTTGTCCTTGGGCATCTGACCTCCACCCACAAGAGCAGTGCAGCATGGACTAAGGACTACCCCATCCTCTCACACTCTGACCAGTAATTGAGAGCAGACGTAGGGACTCTGCATAGAGAGGTTGGAGAAGGTTGATGGAGCTTGGCATTATGCCTGCAATTCCAGAAATAACCACCAGGAGTCTCCCTAGTAATGACTTTTTTGATCCAAAGGATCTGTGCGCTCTAGGCGGGGCAGACTGATTCTGGGATGTAGTGAAGACTTTTGTACACCACACCCACCTGGAGTGGGGCTGGCAACACAGTGGAAATGTCCTACCTGCCCATCCTAGGGACCTGTCTGAGGTTCCCTAGGAAAGAGGGAAGGAGCTCAGACCCGTCCTGGGGCAGCCCAAAGCTCCGGACCGAGTACAGTTGCCCCAGAGCTCCTGCTTGGATGGAGCACTTGTGCCAGAAGGAATCTGAGTCCCCGGTTGGAGTTGTAGCTCTGCATCTAATTAGCTCCATGACAATGGACTGACTGACTGCCGCCTCTCGTCATATCTGTGAATAGGGCTGAGTCCTGTGCCCCTGCACAAACTAAGATTCATCGTATTGCTTGTGGGGGAAGCTAGACATTACGTGGTCTCCCAAATTTGTTTCTGTCCCAAAATTCTTTATTTTGTGCTTTTTCTATTAAAGTATATTTCTTTATGAAAAGCACCAAGTCTAACCCAGCTCTGGCTCTAACTCAGTGGACTGACTGGGACAGGAACTTAGAAGCCTTGGAGTGGCTAATTTCTTGGTCAGAAGATGTTGGGACCAGGCAGGAGAGGACCCCAGGGCCTCTGGGTGAACTCTAGGCCCCATCAGTAAGCCATCTGGGGGTATCTACTTCAGGAGATGGGGGGTGGGCGCCCCACTGCAGAGGCAGAGTGGCCCCTGGGGGATGGCATCCTTCCACAAAAGGCCCTACACCACACGAGCTGCCCCTGCTGTCCTGTGCCATGTGTCTCTGCTGTTTCATCTTCCTCTTCTCCTCTGGCTACAGGGCGACAGTCCCGGCCCAGTTCCGAAGAACCTGCACAACCCTATTGTACAGGTAGGTGTGCCCTCCTGGCCGCTTAGGCCCTTCCTCCACCCCACCTTGACCGTGACTTCTCCCTCTGCTCCCCTGAGCCCACATCCATACTGCTCACCTAGGCGGAGAGGATTTAAGCCGCTTCTGGAGTCTCAGGTGGGCTCAGCACCTGGGCCTGCCTGGCCCTGTGCCCTGCAGGGCTGTGGAGCTGCTGAGCGCACACATGGCCTCCATCTCGGCGCCCTGGCCATGGCTTGCCCTCTCAGCCAGCTTTATAAAATTCCCATTATTATTGCAAAGCTCATGGCCCAGGCAGTGAGCTTTGGTGGAGATGGGATTTCGCTGTGTTAGGATGCTCTCAGTCTCCTGACCTCGTGATCCGCCCACCTTGGCCTCCCAAGGTGCTGGGATTACAGGCATAAGCCACCTCACCCAGCCGACTTTATTCATTTTTAATATTTTCAATATTCTGTCATCAAAGTGAGGAGGGGGCTGCAGGGAGGACAAACAGCATGAATTTTGAGAGTCTGCAGGGGTCCCTGAAACCATCTTTCTAGTCCTGGGGTCCCCACCTGTGGGTCTGGACACCACCCATCTGCATCAGAGACCACCAGGGAAGTGGGTTCAAATGCAGATTCCTGGGCCCTTTGCCCTAGAGATTCTGATCCAGGGCGGGACCTGGAATCCAGGGAATCCCTAAGTGTTTCGGAAATCATGCGTCTAGTCTAAGTCCCACCACGGTGATGTATGATGCCACCATATGGTTTTGTATGAAGCACTTGGCAGTTTGTAAAACTGTCCTGCAAATGCCACCCCGATGCCTGGAGTGTCCCTCACAGGAGGGCACAGGAGACCTTACCACCACCACCATCTAATATTGTTTTCCCATGTCACAGACAAGAAAACGTCTCAGAGCAGCTGGGGTGCTTGCCAGGGTTCCACGGGCAGAGTCATGATCAGAACTGAGCCCGCAGTGGCCATATTGCCGCCTGCCCAGAGCTTTAAAGTGCTGACGCAGGCTCTGGGTTCCTCCGCATTTTCAGGACTCTCCCAGGCCCCTTTGCCCCTGTCATTGTGTGCTTAGTGCCCTGGTACAGCAGACAGGGCCAGTGGTCGCCCTTCCTCCCTGTAGCCTCCTCGCACCGTGGACGTGACCCTGGGCAGTGGCCGAGTGTGTGGACATCTTCCTACAAGCCCTCAACAAGTACCTGAAAGTTGTGGGCAAACTGAATTTAAACAATAATAATAGTACAAACGACCACAGCTGCTCACATGTACTGAAGGCCTGTGGCACGCCAGGCACCGTTCTTGGGTTTTGTTTTTTTTGTTTTTTTTTTGAGATGGACTCTCACTCTTGTCACCCAGGCTGGAGTGCAGTGGCTTGATCTCAGCTCACTGCAACCTCCGCCTCCCGGGTACAAGTGTTTCTCCTGCCTCAGCCTCCCAAGTAGCTGGAATTACAGGTGCCCATCATCAAGCCCGGCAAATTTTGTATTTTTAGTAGAGATGGGGTTTCATCATGTTAGCCAGGCTGGTATGGAACTCCCAACCCCAGGTGATCCATCCGCCTAGGCCTCCCAAAGTGCTGGAATTACAGGTGTGAGCCACCGCGCCTGGCCTGTTCTCAGGGTCTTTATCCTCACGTTAGCAACGTTCTCGTGGCAATCTTGGAAGAGTCCCTGAGAGGTTCTGTGACTAGCTCGTGTTTGCTCAGTGAATGAGGGGCTGACCTTGGCATTCCAGCCCTGGAGGTTGCTTCTCACCCTCCCCAGCCCCGTCCCTGACCCCACTGGCTTAAAGCTCGGAGAGGCCTTCCCCACCCCGGATCCCATCCACAGTAATCCGCACCCAGCTAAGCTTGGCTTTCTCCTTCTCCCCCACCCTCTGCCACGTGGCTCACGACTCCTCAGTCACTAGAGGATCTTGAAGACCAAAAACGGAAAAAGAAGAAAGAGAAGATGGGATTCGGCTCCATCTCCCGCGTCTTCGCCAGAGGAAAGCAGCGGAAGTCCCTCGACCCTGGCCTCTTTGATGGTACCACCCCTGATTATTACATAGAGGAGGACGCGGACTGGTGATACGCGCTCCCCTGCGCCTGCTGCCCGCAGGCGTGTCTGTGCGTGTGGGCGTGCGTGGGAGCGCGGGTGCGCGTGTGGCCGTGCGTGGGGTGTGTGCGCGCGTGTGCTCTGGCACACATGGGTGCTGGGTGTGGCCGAGTGCCTCTAACAAGCGAAAACACGAGTGTGAACCCCTGTCCCCTGCGCCGCCACCTCTGTAATTGATGTACATACCGCAGACCGTGTGTGAACCTGTCAAGTCTGTCGTCTTTGGAGCGATACGCTTGTGTTGTTAATCTGGTTTCTTATTTTTCTTCCATGTTTGGTTTTTCTTTTTTTTCTTTTTGTTTGGTTTGTCGGTTTGTTTCTGTTTTTGTTTTTTTCCCCGCTTTCTCCACCCCTCCTCCTTTTTACGAAACTTGAAAACTTGAAGGACTGCTGTGTATTTGTAAATAACAAAACTGTTGTGCACTCCATGCTTGTAAATGTCCCTCGTCCAAACCGCTACTCCTGGAGCCCGTCTGGCAGAGGGCTGTTTTTGATGTCCCCCTTCCCGCCGCCTCCCCGGTGCGAACGTGTGGGATCAGAACCTGTCCTGGGGGTGCGCCCAAGTCACTTTAACCACAAAACGCCATCATCGTCGTCAGGGTAAGGTCCGCTCTCCACAAAGACTCGTGAGCCCGGCCGCGGGCCTTGTCTTGGCTGGGTTTGTCGGAGGTCAAACGGGCTCTTTTAAACGGCCTGCCAGTTTTTAAATTGCGTTGCCGTTTCTTTCTTTATGGAAAAAAAAAAAAAAAGAAAATTGTTTCGTTTAATTTATTTGCACAAGTGCTGAAAACGTATTCTATCTAAATTATTACATAAATATTGGAATGTCTATTTTTCCATGGGGTGGGCGGGAGGCGGGGGTTTCTGTTGATGTGTCTGTTCTGTTATCACACTGCTGCTCAACTGTGTCAAGTCGTTTAGGGTGGCAGGAACCCAGGGACCAGTGGATTTCAGAGCTTGCTTTTCCTGTTCTCTCTTCTCTCTCCCTCTCTCTCTGTCTCTCCCATTCTCCTGCTCATGCATGAAAGTGGCCTCCACCTTCTTCCCACCCAGAGCTCCTACGGGCCTTTCTAGAGCTATTTATCTCACCTATAGAACACGACCTCAGTGAGCAGAGTGCTGACAGTCGTGGTCCCTTCTTTGGGTCCGTCTCTTGAGAGAGGTTGAGTTCGGGGCAAGACAGCCTGCCGCACGTTCAAGGGTACGACAGAGGGACCCTGGCCTGAGTCTGTTCCCCAAGCATCCGTTCCTCCCTGCAGCCGTGTCTTTCTTGTCCTGGGTTTATGATGCAGGTGGGCCAGGCAGATGTCATTAGGGGAGGGACGCACCTCAAGAGGAGGGCCACAGTGGGGACGCAGAGGCCGGCACCTGAGCGCTCCACCCTCCCCATTCTGGTTGATTCCATCAGCCACGCTTAGAATCTCCTGGGATCCCTCAGTCTCTGTCCCCTAACTTGTCACAGCAGCCTGAGCCTACCCACCCCAGGAGAGGAGAGCTGGCAGGAACATCCACCTGTTTGGGGAGTGGCATTGGCCCCAAAGAGGCTTCACCAGCAAAGGAAC
The DNA here is from genome assembly GCA_963575295.1 of Alouatta caraya. Taxonomy (NCBI): domain Eukaryota; kingdom Metazoa; phylum Chordata; class Mammalia; order Primates; family Atelidae; genus Alouatta; species Alouatta caraya. Next base: position 14,399 of record CAUYUD010114599.1, read on the forward strand.
TACTTGCATTGTAATGCTGGGGGACAGAAGAGATGCGAGCTGCTCAGCCGGGTCTGCCCAAGGCCTAAAACTCAATTTCCCTTTTCTTTTGCTTCTGCTCACCCTTAACAACTAACAGTTCAACCCCCGCCTTTAGACAACAGTAGTCATGCTTTCTGCTAACGGTAACATTTTCAGCTCTTAAAAAGAAGCAAGGGGATTTTAAATGCTAGAGTATCTCCATCAGAAGGGATAGGATATTGTGTCCAAAGTTTCAAGAACAAACAACTCTTTCCTCCTGACCTGGTCCAAAGGTCAGCAAAGAGCAGGCGGAGGCCTCATCAGAACCTTTCTGTCCTCTTTTGGCCAAAGTGTTGAACCGAGCCTATGGCGGGGGGCGGGGGGGGGAGGCCCTGAGCTGGCATCTTTCTCTACGGAGAGAGATTTTAGCAAATACTTTTCTCGCCCATGAATTTCTTTTTTGGTTTATTTTTATGGTTTTCCCTTTACTTACAAGAAAATGAGATTGCAACCACTCCTGGTAATGATTTAGTAGTTCCTTTTCATTTCAGTTTTTGTAAATTAGGAGATAATTCTAAGAGTTACTAAAGGATGATTTATTTAAGAGAACTCCGTCAAATAGTGAATGAGTTATGGGTAACATTAGATGAAAACAGCCTTTCCCATGGGAAAGGTTTCTCGAAGGCATGGATGCAAATATAAAATAATAAAAAAAAATCTAAATAAAGCTTATTTTAAAATATGATCGAATCCTATGTTATTTGATTGCTTCTATGTGGCTCCGGGTGGGAGGCTGTGCCCCTCTGGGAGGCACAGGCCAGCATGACCTGCTCCATGGACTTCCAGGACTGGGTTCTGGGAGGGGGATGGGAGGGGCCGAGGAAAGCTGGCTGGATTCGGGGCCCTTGGAGGGCCGAGCCGGGGTAGCCTCCCAGAAGCATCTCGCCTCTGCTGCCCTGACTGTAATTTAGAGGGCTGCCCTGTGGTCCAAATGCACCACCCCACACCTGGCACCCTGCATTGTGGAGCTCAGCGGCCCCAGTCAGCTTTCATCTGCTTCCTTCTCCCCCTGAGCTCCTTCCAGAGGCCCCGAAGGGGAGCCTGTGCTTTGGGGCCTGTTACTTCCCGCAGACCTCAGTGGGCCTCTGTGCGTCCCACGATCCCACCCTCCCTGGAGGACCGAGAGGAGCTTCAGGGAGACAGAGAGGGAGCCACAGCCTTCCTTGATGGAAGCCAGAGTGAGCCAGGCTTTTCCTGGCCCCAGGAGAAGCCCCCAGATACAAAACTCAGGCCTCTCCCCGTGAAACACCACCGTGTGTCCCAAGAAGCGGGTACCCAGGTTACTCCAAAGCTTGACATAGTCAGTGCCCCCAACCTCTGTCTCCCAACTGAAAAAAAAAACGTTCTCCCCAGCAATAAGACTGATAGAGGACTGGCTTTTAACTCCCTCCCACCTCTGCAGGAAGAAAGCATAAAGCTTTGTAATCCGTAGACCATGCTGAGGTTAAAATGAGGCCCAGTTAGTGAGGGTGCAAGTGGATATGGTAGGACTGGGAAGGTCAGAAAAGTTCTGGATAACAAGGAATGTAGGGTCATCTTCCCCAGCAGTTAGACTGACCACACTTCAGGAAAAAAAAAAATACTGATGCCAGGCCATATTCCTGGAATCGGGTTGTATTTAAATCTCCTCTCGTGATTCTAAAGGGTTGCCAGGATCAGAATCGCTGGGCTGGGCTGAGGAGGGCAAGTGTGGCCACACTCATGCCCCCATGCCCTCTCCCTCGCCTCATATAGACATCACCAATCAATTGAAGAGCCCTTCCTGCCCATCCCAAAGTGACCTCTGGTTTCTCACGGTTCACAGCCTCAGACAGCCATGGCCAATCAATCACAGTTGGCATCCAATGATAAAGCCTTTTTGCCCTCTCAAAGCTAACCCCATCTCCTATGCTGGACACATGGCAACAACTTTGGCCCAGAGAGGAACGACTTGGCCAATGTCCTAGCTATTGTGCCTCTCATCCCGGGACCTTCTCAAGACCCAGGCCACACCTTATTCGGGTCTTTGTAGCTCTGCTCAAAATCTGCAATACCACCTTTGTTAATGGAATCTTCTCCAGGACCTTGCTCCAAATGGTCCAACTTCAAAATGGTACCTATTAGTCAGAGATTGGAGTAGGGCTGCCCAGGGCATCCAGGACCAGCATACCAGCTGCTCAGGTTGTGCATTGCATTACTCCAGAAGTTGACGTTCTCCAGGCTACCACATGAACGGTGTCCTGAGTTGTTCAGTGCACAACCTGCGTGACTGTACTCAGTGGCCCGTCTGTGTGCTCCTCGTACCCACGCTGGCAGGCTCCAACAGCTGTAACCAATAACAATAACAATAATGATACTATCTAACATTGATTAGACGTTTACTACAGGCCAGGGTCCATACTGTCCACTTTACACATATTAACTCAGTTAACCCTCCCGACAGCCTGTCATTGATCAGAAAACGCAGACTGAGTAACTCATCTGGGGTCATGGAGCTGGGAGACAATAGAACTGGGCCTCGAACCTATGGGATTTTGGCTGCAGCATTTGTGCCCTCAACCACTCCACCACCTGAGCAGTGAGGAGCTGCCACCAAGCAGCTGGGCCTTCTCCCTGGGGGGGCATCTTCAGTGCTTCATCTGGGCCTGTTTTCAAGGCCCTGTGCCCACCAGTAGCCTCTGACACAGGCTTGCACTGCCTCCCTTTTGGGACTGAGCCTATTTCCATCAGCCTTTTCCCTGCAGGCCCAGAAAGCTCACCCCTAGGGAGGAATCAGATCAGGAATCAGAGCAGAAATTGGCTGCTGTCCAGCACCAGCTCTCACTTCCTCTTCCTGGCCAAGTCAGGAGCAGAATCACTTCCGCTGTCCCTGCAGTCAGACCCCTGGCTGTACCAGAGCTGCAGATCCTGAGGGCTGGCACAGCCCCCAACACCCGGGGAGCTCTGTGGCGCCCTGCCCAGCCACAGCCCGAGCCTGCAGGCCAGGAGTCGCCCTGTACCTGTGACAGATGATGTCATACATTTCACTCAACCTGGGCTCCTGGGGAATCCAGGCAGAGTGGGCCTGAACCGTGGCAGATATCAGCCATTTGACAATATGATTTTTTCAAATATTTCTGGGCCAAAAATTAGCGGAGTGTGGTGGAACGCACCTGTGGTCCCAGCTACCCAGGAAGCTCAGGTGGTAGGCTGAGGCAGGAGCATCCCTTGAGCTTGTTGAGGCTGCAACGAGCCGAGATCGAGCCACTGCACTCCGGCCTAGGTCTTTATTTGTAAATAAATAAATATTGCTGGGCTTTTTCCCAAAAAACTTGCATTTTCACGAAACGGACTTCCCAGACTCCCCCGATGGCTCCTAGGCTTTTTCAAGTCGGACCCCCACTGGGTGGGGATAAATATGGCCTGGTCCCCCGGCCCTCACCTGTTCCCACTTTCCAGTGGTTACAGAACATGGTGATCACGAAGAACAAACAGGGAACACGTATCAGCTTATTCTTTATCTTGTAAGAGTATATTCATAATTCTGCACTGCAAAATAATGCCCAAAACTTAAAAATGTTAGCAGTTTGTATGTTAGAAGTTATTTAAATATCAAAGTCATGGCATTTCACTAAAGAAGTGTCCCCCTACAGGCAAATTGAGGGTATAAGTCTGGGATGGCAAATGGGGTATTGATATTTCTTTTTTCTTTTCTTTTTTTTTCTTTTTTTTTTTTTTTTTTTGAGTCAGAGTCTCATTCTGTTGCCCAGGCTGGAGCGCAGAGGCACAATCTCGGCTCACTGCAACCTTTGTCTCCTGGGTTCAAGTGATTCTCCCACCTCAGCCTCCCTGGTAGCTGGGACTACAGGCATGCATCACCATACCCGGCTTCTTGCTGTATTTTTAGTAGAGATGGGGTTTTGCCATGTTGGCCAGGCTGATTTCAAACTCCTGATCTCAGGTGATCCACCCACCTCAGCCTCCCAAACTGCTGGGATTACAGGCATAAGCCACCTTGCCCAGCCTGGGTATGGATGAACCACAATTGCATGATGTCTCAAAGCCCTGTGGCTGGAAAATACGCAAATACACAGCACGGTGCTCTATAGGACAACAAACTGAATCCATGAGAAAATGATCCCAAGAGGATTGATCCAGGAAGAGCAGCAAGGGAAAATCTTGGCCTGTTCGTCCTGAAAATGGCAAGACCTCTGACGACCTAGCATGTGCCTTGGAGAGCCTTGTGACATTGCCAAGCTGTGTACAAAAACCATGTTTCTGAATCACGGTGCCCAGAAAACACTGGCTGGGAGCTTGTTTGCATTTCTGAGTTTTAGATTTTTTAAATTCCTGATTGCTTTCTTAATGGTTACCAGTAAGTAGCTATTAATTGCACCAATAGAAGAGAATCTATAAAATTGCGTGCTATGCTTCCGAATCCTCAGCGGAAGATTTGCCTTTGGGAAGTCATTTGTGCCCCAATCCAGAGGACCCTTGCAGCCCACCAATGGCTTCCAGGCCATACCTGGATAATCGCTCCCAGCTCTGGCCCCACATCTGATTCTAAGCAAGTCATTTAACCTATGAGCCTCAGTGTACTCATCTGTAAAATGGGTGTGACTACCCTCCTGTCCTGGTAGATTCAGAAATGAGAACTGAATGTGTTTTGGAGACTGAGAAGGGCTGGCCCCACGATTACCATTCTCTGTGAGTTGTAATTTGTGGATTTAAGTTTAATGGGAGATAGGGGGAAAAAGTGTGAAAAGCAGCTTAACACATCTTGAGCCTGCCTTAAGAGTGACTTAGTCAAAACTTGTCCCTGGGGTAAAATCAGGGCATCCAGCTGTGTGTGTGAAGTTCCGCCAGCTGCCAGGGTCTGTGAGCACCAGCCCTCAGAGTGCAAATGCAATTTCAATACTGCTACCAAACAGAATCTGGGCTGTTATTTACCCCTAAGCCACCAGCTCTGATAGCATTCTGTCTTTCTGAGGTCTAAGTAGAAACACTTACACCCTAATGTCAGAACCCAGGGCCAGCCGGCTCTGGAAATGAGACATGCCTCACTTACATGGTACTTTTTTTGTTCTGAGCTCTTTCCAGATATTCACTCATATAGTCTTTCCAACAACTCTCCAAAATACATGTCATCCCCAATTTACAGAGGAACAAACCAAGGCACAGAGAGGTGAAGTTCTTGCCTGGAGCCACACACCTGGGAAGAGGTGGAACTGGGATTGACCTCTATCTAGCAGTCTGGCTCCAAAGGCCACATTCTTGGAAACTTGGCTGTGCAGTCTCAGGTCACCCATGGGCCCCAACCTCTCCCTCGGGGTCCACTGAGCAACAGAAAGCTTCGGAGAACATCAGAATGAAAGCCGCATTGGTAGCATGAGGCTGAGCCCTGAGTAGGTCAGCTTTTTAGGGTTCAGCTCCTTAACCCAGAAGAGGAAGAGACTGGCAAAATACAGGGCTTGCAAACTGTGCTCCATGGAGCCCTCAGGGGTTCCCAGTGGTCTCTCAAGGGGCTGCCATAGCTGGGGAAAGAACCAGCAGGCAGGGCTCCAGCCCACCTCCAGCCAGCGGCTCTGCGCTTACCTGTTACACACTGGACTTCCGTGTGTGAGTCACGTGAAGGGCCCCAGGGTAGAGTGAGTGAGAAGGAAAGAGGAAGAGAGGAGGTTTGAGAACGAGATCAGTGGTTGTGAAACCTGACCCAGCCTTGGGTTTTAAAGATATTCATCCCAGGCCCCCATCCTGTAGCTATGGAACCAGAAGGCCTAAGGCCGAGGCCCTGGGAGCTGGGTGTGTATTGAACAAGCTCCCAGTGTGGGCTCAGTTGCAGGAGGTGACGTGGGCAGAGACTGAGGGTGGCGGCATGGTGCCCATGTGTTGGAGTGCAGACTCACCAGGGCCATCACAAGGCAGGTTGAGATCACCTTCCCGAGGCAGCCCCAGGGTCCCGCCAGTAAGGGAGGAACCTCACCCAAGCCAGACCCCCAGCTGCCCCCCGGCATCCTGCTGCTTGGGACCTTGCTCGGCCCTGCTGAGCAGAGGGGACGGGCACTGTGGAGTGTCTGCCACCACAGGCCAGCCTCAGAAGCCTGCAGCAGCTCCCACACTGCAGTCACAGAGAGGTTCCCCGAGTCTCAGAGACCCACAGCCAGGAAGTGGCAGAGAGGAGTCAGGCCTGGGTGAGATCTGAGTTCTGAGCCTGAAGTCCATCCGACTCCTCCCGACCTGTGGCCGACTGAGACTTCTGCCAAGCAGCAGGTGGGACCTGCCGACCTTAGTCCAGGGCCAGTGATGTCCTATGGACACCAGACCATGAGCCCTACGTTGAGGGCAAGTCAGCCCACGGCTGCTGTGCTCTGGTAACTGGTCAGGCGCGGAGCTGCTACGGAGAGGCCTGCAGGCCTCTGCCCACCCCTGCCCTTGGGCTCCTGTGGAGGCCCAGTCTTCTTCACCCAGAAGTCCCACCACCTCCAGCCCAGCGCCTTCAGGGCCCCTGAGCCCAGCTCTGGACTCCCCATGTTCAGCTGGGTCAAGGACTCACTGTGTGACCATAGGCAAGCTGGTCTCCCTCTCTGGGCCTTAGGCCGTCTCTAAAACAGACCAGGAGAGTGGTTAGCCACCTGTGGCCCGTGAAGTCTGAGAAGTTCTGGGATGTGCCACAAAAGGCAACCGGCAAGGGGGAGGCTGCAGCTGCTGTGTTAAAGCGTCCCTCCCTGACACCCGCCCCCTGCCCTTTAGCCCTGAGCTCCAGTACATTCAGCTTGTTGAAATAGTCAGACGTGAATGACGGGTCTGCAGCGTCTCTGCGGCTGAGAGGGAGTAGGTATGAAAACCAGGGGTCACAACCTCTTGAAACTCCTCCAGGGGCCTCTGGACTGTGATCAGGAAGGGAGGGGGGCATCAGCCTGGTGGGGGAGTCACTCCCCACGGGCGCCCCCAGGCTTCTCTGCTCACCCCTCCTCCCTATCAGTGAGAGGCAGTTTGAGCCCCTCCTTAACCCGGGTAGGCCAGGAAATAGGAAAACGGGACCCCTGACCCCACTTCTGGAAGTCGATAAGACAAGGCCAAGGCCATGAACATCTCCCCCATGCACCACAGCATGACTGCATTGAGCAGCGCCTCCCCAGGTCACAGCGATTTCCAGTTCTTTCCCAGGGAGATGGGGGTCAGGGTTAAGAGATCACATTCTGGGCAAACTCCCTGGGCTTCACCCTCAGTCCTGATGCTTGTTACCTGGTGACTTTGGGCAAGCGACTTCACCTGCTGTGCCTTCATTTCCTCGTAGGGACAATAGGGGTCAAAAGGTACTAGGTCAGAGGGTGGCTGCAAGAATGAAACAGGCCAGTATGTATGCAAGGCTTAGCGCAGGGAGCAACCAACCTTAGCCACAATGATGACTGCGGCGATGACGTAGCAGTGATGATCTCATTTCAGCCTCTCGCCAGCCCTGTGGGGTAGGCAGGATGGGGCCCTTTGTACAGATGAGAACACTGAGGCCCAGGTAAGTCCCTGCCCAAGCTGCAGGGACCAGCCCAGAATAGGACCAGAGGAAGCAAGAGTTTGGGAACTGAGAGGGGTCTCAGTGGCCTCTTGTCCCACTCCCCTCACATTGCAGATGAGAGGGGCTTGTCCACGGTCCAGCAGGGCGTCAGTGTCTGAACTGGTTCTAGAACCCAGGGCTCCTGCCTCCCTGGCCAGTGCTTTGAGCTACCTCCAACTAGGGGAAAAAAAATCCCCGGGTCAGTAAGTTTCGGAAACACTGCATGGTTTCTTGACCCCTTACAGATCAGCACAATGCGATCACCTGTTAAGGCTCTGATAAGTTCTGCAATGAAGAAAAAATGTTTTACCTTTTCCCATCTAGTGTTTCCCAAACTTACATGACCACAGAACCACGCCTTTTACTCTCATTCAGTGGATGACCGATTGGGACATACTGGGACAGATGACTTCCTCGGGGCCCGTTAGCTCTGCTATTCTGTGCTTTGAGGGAGCTGTCAGTGGTTCTGTGGCGATCTCTAAGCACGCCACCACTCTTTAGCCACGGGAAGTCTCTGTGGCTCAGATGACATCCCTGTGTGCCTTGAAAAGGGAAGTGACAGGCACAAGGCCAGGCGTGGTCACAGCCTCTCTATCTCAGCATCCCCTTTGCTAAGAAAGGACGTGAAGCAGTGTACAATGCCAGCATGAGGCAGACAAGCCCCACAGATTGGCTGGGGAATGCCAGTCCCAGGGTGTTCATTATTTTGCTGCTGTCCTAGGTCCTACGTATAGACAGAGGGGCTGAGCCTGTTGACACAGGGGATGGACACATCCATGCTGCCAGGGTGTCTGGCCCCACCTGCCCTCCAGAGCACCTTGTCACCCTTTGGTGACTCTGAGCTGCTTAATTGCTTTCCCTGGGACAGCCCAGAGATGTCAGAGTCATATCCAAACTGGCTCCATGCCTGTACAAGGCCAGCTTCCTTCCTTATTAGGAGGCTGATGTCTGTGGGGATGGCGTGGAGCCCGTGGCTGGAGCATGTGGACAAGGAGGGGAGGAAGCAGCCTCTGACAGCTGTCACTATGGGGACCAGAGCTGTGGTGGCAGGGAGGAGACTCAAGACAAGCCAGGGGGACCGTGAGGGACTGTCCCCAAATGGAGGGTCAGCAATGACAGGCCCAGGTCACTGATGGCATCTTGAGTGTGTGAGTCAGTTCCAGATTCGTTTCATCTCTTCATGTGTGTGCAAGAAACAAACTCATCTTAGCGACAGCCTGAGCCCAGCAGAATCGATCAGCCTTCTGCAGGGAGGGGCTTGAGGACAGGCCTGGGCTTTGGAGCTAGCTCCTCAGGCTCAATCCCAGCATCAGCACATACCTGCCGTGGGACACCGAGTCCCTTTGAGCCTCAGTTTGCCCCTCTTTGAAATGGAGATAAAACATCTTGGTCATTGCAAAGATTAAATAGTAAATGGAGAGACGCATGCAGGACATCCCAGCCACTTCTTTCAGGGCTGCAGGGGACTCACATAAGAGAAAATCTCCACTACAGAGCTGGAACCCAGGCTCTGAGTCTGGGCTGTGCCCCTGCACATAATTGATTGGCTTTTCTGAGCTCCACTTTTCTCATCCGTAAAATGGGCCCCTGGGAATCTTGAGTCCCCCTCTCAGGGGAGGATGCAGTGAACTCACGTTTACTAATTGTAAAGCACCAGGCAAGCATGAGTTGTCATAACTGCACAGCCTCGTGCTGCAAGCTGGAAGTACCGTCGCCACCTGCTGTTTCCGTCAGCGCCCACTGCAAAAGCGTATTGGGGTGGCAGTGACAAGGACCCACCTTGTGGGCTCTCTCAGATGCCAGCACTGGGCTGGACACTTACCCATTTCGACCGTGCCGAAAACTCAGACACCTGTGGGGACCCTGCAAACAGGCACGGCAGCACGTGCCCCAGCGGAAGGAAGGAGCCCTCACTCTAACGAGGCTGCTCAGGGCAATGCCAGCCCAGTGGTTCTAGAACTTCTGATCTTCTAGAGAAGCCAAAAATGTCACATAGTACACCCCAATTCTTTAATATTAACAACTATTTTTTTTTAATTTAGTGTCCATGGGGGAGGAGAATTCCATGGCCCTGATTTGTGTCAGGGCCAGCCGCTCTGTCACTTCCAGTCTGGATTCTCTCTGCGGGCACATCGTGCTCTGACAGTCCCTGCTCTTCCCTTGTCTGTGGAATCCCCAGCCTGTCTGGCTGTAAGCGCTCATCTCAATTCAGCACCATCCTCCTTCACTGGAGAGCTCTCCTGTCCTCCGCTCCCTGATGGCCAGGCGGCAGGGGTCCATGTTTGTTTCTGAACCCAGAGAAGTGTTCCCAGGGCTTAGAGTGTTTGGGGAGTGGCAGTGGAGAAGGGAAAAGGGGTCTTTACTCAGCATTGCCCTCGGAGGCCTTGAGTATTGCAGGAATCCTGAGCCCCATCCCCATCCGCCCCACGCACAGGACCAGGTCAGCTGCCTGCAGCCACGTGACTCAGTTGTTTTTTATGGTCGCTACCGGAGTCTCTGGGACTCAGAGACAGGGGTTGGGGGCTTCACCTTCAGGTGAAGATGTTGATGGGCCTGGCAATAGGATGACTCCCTATTATCCCAGAAATCCCAGAAGGCTGGCGGTTGTCAGCATGAAAAGCAGCTGCAACCCAGCCCTAGGGATACGGACGGGCCTCAGAATGAGGACTGCGGACAAAGACTGGCTTCATGGGGGCAGGGGAGGTAGCAGGGGGCTTGAGGAAGGCTAGTATGACTTGCTGACCTTTACTGAGTGCCTACTGTGCCAGGCATGTGGTGGGCACTTGATGTACACTTATTAAGTCATTCAACAAACACTGGCTGAACACTTCCTATATGCCAGGCTTAGAGCATAGGACTGAGGATACAGGTACAAATGATAAGATAAATTATCCTAACATCATCCTGACTTCGGTGAGGAAACTGAGGCTCAGAGAGGTAACATACCTGGCCCGAGGAGATAAAATAAGAGATGTGCTGGGTGCGGTGGTTCACACCTGTCATCCTGTCGCTTTGGGAGGCCAAGGTGGGCAGATCACTCGGGGTCGGGAGTTCGAGACCAGCCCGGCCAACATGGTGAAACCCTGCGTCTCTACTAAAAATACAAAAAATAGCTGGGTGTGGTGGTGCATGCTTGTAATCACAGCTGCTCGGGATGCTGAGGCAGGAGAATCACTTGAACCCAAGAGGCAAAGGTTGCAGTGAGCCGAGATGGTGCCACTGCACTCCAGCCTGGGTGACAAAGCAAGACTCCATCTCAAAAAAATAAAAATAAAAAAACAGGTGACGGAACGAGGCCAAAAATTGGAGTCCAGTGGACTGTTGCACTACACCACTTTTCAGGCAGATATGATTGAAGCTGATTAAACCGTGAGCTGTTAGAATAAGGATTTGTTCTCTAATTTCCAGAATTCGAGTGCTGAAGGGAGGGAGACAAGGCGGGAAGCAGGGGTCACGACCAAAAATCATCTATAAAGGGAGAGAAGATTAGTTCACAAATAGGAAGAAACCTCTGAGGACGCTTTGCCCCATGCTGTGCTCTGGCTGAGCATGTTAACAGATTCCAGAAGGACATCGGCCGGCAGTACACACGCTGTGGCTCTCAGCTGCCGCGCCGGGACCACCAGATAGAGTGTTTCATGAGGCATGCTTGGAAAGGCCAAAACTGGTGCCAGTGCTCCCCTTGCCATTCGCCTATAGGTGTCTAAGTTGTAGGAACACCCCCACCCGGGCCTCACCGAAGCTCTCTTCGTTTCGAAGGAAATTAAATAGCTGCTGCTCATAAATGTGTTTCCTGTTCCCAAACTGGCCTTCCTGCAATAGACAGTGAAAGTCGCTCACCAGTGGCTTAGGAAATTCCCAGGAGGCAGTTGAAAGCCTTTTGAGGGAAGTCAGAGGTGGGACAGTTTGCATTAATCACGTAAAATAATCCCATATCCCATAGAAGGCAGCATCTCCAATTGCCTCACCCTGGGCTACAGGCTTGGCATCTGACTCCATGGTGGGTTCCTGTCCCAGTGTACAAAGGGACAAGGCTTCACCAGGCAGGGTCTCCCAGCAGTCACAGTGCCTAGCGTCCATGGGGCCTGTGGAAGAGGCTCAGATGAGCCAGAAAGAACCGAGGCTGTCTGGAGGCCCAAGGAGGGACTGTGTGCCGGGGTGGGAGGGACTCATTCAAACAAAAGAGGCAGAATTGTTGAAAATCTACTTAGGGAGTTAACTAATCCTGTTAATTAATTATTAAAGTAATAACTAGTAGTTAAATTGTGGACACAAGATGAAGGACTTTTCATCCTGTTCAATCCTGTTTCTTTTTTTTAATGAAAACCAACATAATTTCAGATATATATATATGTATATATATACTTTTTTTTTTTGAGACAGAGTCTCTCACTGTCGCTCAGGCTGGAGTCCAGTGGTGCAATCTTGGCTACTGCAACCTCCGCCTCCTGGTTCAAGCGATTCTTCTGCCTCAGACTCCCAAATAGCTGAGGTTACAGGCGCCCGCCACCACACCCGGCTAATTTTTTCATATTTTTAATAGAGACGGGGTTTCACTATGTTGGCCAGGCTGGTCTCCAAATTTCAGATGTTTTATGAAACAATATGAAGGTAGGTTTGGGGTACAGCTGAGATCCTCAAACCCACAGTGATCCATCGCTCCCAGCTTGGCCTCCCAGGGCTGTACAGACGCACACGTGCCTGCTGTCTGTGTGGGTGCCTGGAGAAGGATCATCCTCTTGCCCAGGTCCTCTGTGTCAAGACGCCCCCTTACTTCTCATGGGATCCATGAGATTACTTTCAGGGCTGCCCATTGGCAGAGAAGCCTGGCAGAAAAACATGTCAGTAAAGAGGAGTGGATGTGGGGATTGCCCAAGGAGGCCAGCGGCTGGGGAAAGGTGGGCCTCGGCTGCAGTGGCAAACTGGACGATGAGGAATTCTCAAATGTGGACGCTGCTGCGGCATGGGACCGGTTAGCAAGGAAGAAAGAGGAAAGCTTTTGATATATAGATATGTGTGTAAAAGCATAAGTAGCTGTCGTTGGATAACTCGGTGTTTGTCTTCCCTGGACTTCTTAGCATCTTCCTCCTAAGTCTGTAAAATTAGAGAATACTTGTCAAGTATCTCCCCAGGAGTGGAGCGCAGAGCAGTGTGAATCCTGGCCAGCTCCAGGATCTCAATCCCCTGACCCTTTGGAAAATTCTCCGAGTGTGGGAGGAGGGACTGGCACAGGAGGATGTCCTCCGGATTTCGGGGCAGGGTGGCTGGTCATGGGACAAAGCACAGGTCTAAGCCTTTGCAAGACAGTGGCGCCAAAAATGAGGGGGTGCCCACGTGATTATTTTAAAACATAAAGCAGTAATTGTGGGTAAAAGCAGAGCTCTGTTGGACCGTTCTATTTACTTTAGGATGTCGTAAATAAGGACTCTTTGGGGTGGGGCGTACCACCAGCATTTTAGCCCAGGGCCTCCTGGCCACCCTGGCCCTGGGGTCACAGGTGGTGTGCGTTGGTGGCAGGGCCCGTGCCACCTCACGGCCCAACCAGGGTCCTGTCATCAGCCCCCAGCAGCTACAGTAGAGAGTGACTGATGGGCTCTCCTCCTGCAGCTCTTCACACCCACGCTGTCCCCGGTCCTGTCGGCCGCCACAGAGGCCTTTCACCCATTTCATATGTATTTCTTGGGGCTTGTGAGTGACAGGGTCAGCAAAGCATCTACATCCAACAGGGCAGCCATGATAGGGCCATAAAAAGTCGTTTTTTCACATTATCATGCAGTGTTTACAAAATGAGAATTCACTTTTGGAGCTACAGGTGCTGATGGGGGCTCTCCTGCCACTTCCCAAGGGCAGGGAATGTCGATAGTAGTTGGCTGCCTGAACAGAGCTGGGCTGGGCTGAGAACAGAGGCCCTGAGGTGGAAGAAGGCAGGGCTCTCTCTGTGCCTTAGGGCAGGCTGGGGACATTGGGAGCAGCCACACTCCATGCTGCCTGGCAGCTGGTGGATGGAGGTCAGGAATATTGCTATGCATCCTAGGATGCATGGGACACCCCATTACAAAGAAATCTGGCCCCAGATGCCAACAGTGCCAATGTTCAGAGGCCTTGCCATGGGCACAGGTGTGGATGAGGTGGGGTTGGCAGAAGATGAGGCCATAGAGGGAGGCCTGCTCCCTCCCTCCCTCCCTCCATTCCTCTCTTCCTGCCTGCCTTCTTCTTCTTCTTCTTCTTTTTGAAACAGAGTTTAGCTCTTGTTGCCCAGGCTAGACTGTAATAGCACGATCTCGGCTCACTGCAACCTCTGCCTCCTGCATTCAAGTGATTCTCCTGCCTCGGCCTCCCAAGTAGCTGGGATTACAGGCATGTACCACCACACCCGGCTAATTTTTTATTTTTTAGTAGAGATGGGGTTTCTCCATGTTGGTCAGGCTGGTCTTGAACTCCTAACCTCAGATTACCCACCCACCTCCGCCTCCAAAAGTGCTGGGATTACAGGCATGAGCCACTGCACCTGGCCCTACCTTCTTTTACTCAATACTTAGAGGGCTCATACGGTTGCAGGCAGTGCTGGATGAGGTCTGGCTCACACAGGCCCATGGACGGTTCTCTTCCCAACTCCACTTCCAGTGGCAGCCTGCCGGTCACTGAAATTGGCCACAATAGGAGTATTTATACCACGGAAATTGATAAACAAATGCTGAAACCAGTGTACCTCTTGAAAAGATAAGAGTCAGTTGTTAAATGTGGCTGGGTCCTTGCTAGAGACTAGAGAGGTCCAGGGAGCAAAAACCAGGCCCAGTGCCTGCCCACGTGTGGTTTAGTCTGGGAGGAGACACAGACATTCATCAAATAATTACACAACTATTCATTTCAACTGTGAGAGGTGTCATGCAGGAAAGATTCCAGGAATTAATGAGAGCGTGTGTGTGTGTGTGTGTGTGTGTGTGTGTGTGTGTGTGTGTGTCTTGGGGTTGTAGAATACCCACACTAGGTGACCAAGGAAGGAGTCCCTGAAGGAATCCACATTGAAACAGAGCGCTGAACCTGTGTGAGAGTTCGCCAGGCAGAGAGGAAAGTGGCAGGCTGCTATTCAGGCTGAGGGAAGAGCAGGTGCAGGGATTGGAGAGTAGGGATTAGGAGCATCAGGGAAATGCAGGAAGCCCAGGGTGCCACAGGCAGGGGTGAGAGGCTGAGGATGAGGCTGCCAAGGTCAGCCTGTGAGTCACAGCAAGGACCTTGGACTTCACCAGGGAGCCACTGAAGGATGCTGAGCAGAAGAGGTCCCTGGGAAGATACCATTTTACAAAATTTCCTCTGGGCCTGAAGAGGATGGAATGAAAGGGGAAGGGGGAGGTAGGATGTTGAGAGACGGCTGAAGTGTTCTGGAAAGGAGGTGGTGGAGCCAGCTGAGACAGGGGACAGGTGAAAGAGACTCAGGAGGGATGGAATTCAGCAGGGGACCTTTGAACATCAGCCTGCCCTCACCGAGCTCACTGCCTCAACTCTGCCTCAGTGGCAGCCAGGGTTTAAGTGCCCTGGCTCTCAGGTCTGAGATCTGAGACCCTGTGGGGCAGCAGTAGGCCCAGCCAGGTGCAGGGACACATCCGGCCACCTCACCCTCCAGGGAAGCCTGGTTCTCTGTGCCATCTCCAACTCAGACACACAGGACACATTTACAACTGAAGCTTTCCCACCAGGCTCCAGGGAACTCTGGGTCCAGGCACACATTTGACCCCAGGGATGCAGACGCCAGGGAGATAGCACTGTGCTTGGCGCTGCAGGCATCGAAAGAGCCTCAGAAGCCCAGGGCATGGGCACTCAGCCACAGGCTGGGTATAGACTCAACATTTTAAATAGAAAAAGAAAAAAAATGTTAATTAAAATGCTAGAGCTCTAAGTCTTTCCCATAGCTGCTGCCAAGGGTGTCTGCCAATGGCACTCGGAGGTCAGGGACATGGGGGACCAGGGTGAAGAATGCCACCTCCCACCTCCCTGGGATTGGGAGACCAGGAGTCAGGGCTGCCCTGTCACTCTTCACGCAGGGTAGTGCTAAAACAAAACACGAACCCTCAGCCGAAAACTGTGCACCCAGCAAAACCCCTTTGAAGAAGAAGGGTGAAATAAACTTTCTTCAGATAGGCAAAAGTTGTGACAGTTTACTACCAAAACATTTTTAATCAAAAAATCTTTTAAATCATGTTATTCAGGAATAAGAAAAGTTATTCCAGAAGGAAGGTCTGAGGATAAGACATGGTGAGCTAAGAAATTTGGTAAACATGTAAGTCAATTATTTTAAGCAAGCATTACGAGTATGAAATAATCGTCATGACAATGTCTAAATGAGGGGGTTTTCAAAGAGGATAGAATTAAAATCTTGGATGCGGCAGCATGTAACTCAGGAGGAATGCTCAGAATTAATAGGTTTTAAATAATTCTTACTATTTAGGATGGCATTAGGATACCAAACAACCCCAAGTTTTGTTAAGATAAATATGTATAGTGAGTTTTCAAAGGTAATCATTAAAGCAGTGGTCCTAGCAGGGCTCCACCCCCAGGGTTTCTGTTCCAGGCAATCTGGGGTACAGTTCTAGAATGTTCATTTCCACCAAATTCCCAGACGTTGCTAATGCTGCTAGTCCAGTACCACACTTTGAGAAGTAGAACCACTACCCTAAAATCAGAAACATAGAAAGCTGAACTTCCAGACCAACAGAGGCAGGGGGAAATGGGATGAGAAAAGAAACCAAAGAAACAATTATCTTCCAGCCAGACCAGCTCTGTCCGGTAGAAACTAATGCAAGCCACATGTGTAACTTCAGACCTTCTATTAGTCACATTCCAAATAAAAAGAAACGGGTGACATGACTTTTAATAACATATTTTATTTAAAGTGGTATATCCAAAATATGATCAATATGTTATCGGTTTAAAAATAATTATTAGATAGTTTACATTCTTCTTTTTTTTTTTTTTTTTTCTGGTACTGTCTTCAAACTCCAGTATGTGTTTTATACTTAAGGCACTTCTCTCTCTCTCTCTTTTTTTTTTTTTTGACAGGGTCTTATTCTGTCATCCAGGCTGGAGTGCAGTAGCCAGATCTCGGCTCGCTGCAACCTCTGCCTCCCAGGTTCAAGCAATTCTCCTGCCTCAGTCTCCCAAGGAACTGGGATTACAGGCAGGCGCCACCACGCCCAGCTAATTTTGTTTTGTATTTTTTTTGGTGGGGCGGGGGTGGGGTTGGGTTTTGGCTTTTTTTGTTGTTTTTTGGGGTTTTTTTTGAGACAGAGTTTCGCTCTTGTTGCCCAGGCTGGAGTGCAATGGTGTGATCTCAGCTCACTGCAACCTCTCCCTCCCGTGTTCAAGCAATTCTCCTGCCTCAGCCTCCCAAGTAGCTGGGATTACAGGCATACATCACCACACCCAGCTAATTTTTGTATTTTTAGTAGAGACAGGGTTTCACCATGTTGGCCAGGCTGGTCTTGAACTCCTGACCTCAGGTAATCCACCCACCTTGGCCTCCCAAAATGCTGGGATTACAGGCGTGAGCCACCCTGCCTGGCTACTATTTTGTATTTTTACTAGAGAGGAGGTTTCACCATGTTGGCCAGGCTGGTCTTGAACGCCCAGCCTCAAGTGATCTGCCTTCCAAAGTGCTGGGATTATAGGCTTGAACCACCGCACCCGGCCCTTAAGTCAGTTCTCAGTGTGAACTAGCCACATTACATGTTCAGTAGGCACATGTGGCTTATAGCAGCCATACTGGACAGAGCAGTCTGGACAGTAGGTGGCACGATCCTGCAGGGAACAGAGGCCTCCACTCCGTCACTGAGTGTCCACTCTATGCCAGACACGAGGCTGAACACTGCACACACCATCTCATTTCGTCCTCATGTGAGATTAAGCATTATCATCATCCCCATTTTACAGAGGGGAAAACCGAGGTTGAGAAAATGTAAAACGCTTGCATAAGATCATCCGGGTGGTAGCCCGCTGAGCTGGGATTCAAACCGGGGGCTCCCATATTCCAGTGCCAACCTCGGACCCTCTCGGCCAGGGGTTTCTCTATGTGGTTTATTGCACTGGGCCAGATAGTAATGATTTTGGGCTTTGTGGGTCTGTCTCAACTACTCAACTCTGCCATTGCCGCGTGAAAGCAGCTTTAGACAATAAATAAACAAATGGGCATGGCTGTGATCTAATAAAAGCTTTATTTAGAAAAGCAGGAGGGAGGGCTGGATTCGGCCCGGGGCCGTAGTCTGCTGACCTCTATGCTGGGCCAACAAATTGCCTCTGAAAGGCCCCATATAGGGGAGACCTCAAAGTTCACACTGAGTAGTACTAACATTCTGGGGGTGGGGTATGCATACGTGCATATATGTTGGGGTGGGTGGAAGGAAGCAGAGCCTCTCACTCCAAAGTCCACAGGCGTCCTGGTTTCTGGGAGGATCCAGAGTGGCTACCTTTCAGTGGTAGCTTCTGAGACTCCACCAGAGACTCAGCCAGCACCCCTGACTCGGCAGCCCCTCCGTGGAGCAGCCTGGCCCTCAACATGAGTTATTTCTGCTCTCAAGACTGAGAAGGAGGGAAATAAAAGCCAGGATTGATGGAATCTGGAAATAAAAATCTGGCCCCTTAATGCCTGCATTTTGGAAACTGCCTTTAATGAATGGTTTATGACCCCAAAGGTCCCCTAGACTCCTCCCAAGCTCTTCTGTCACACAGTCTCCCCCGTGCTGAGTCCTCAGGGTTGAGGGAAAGGGAGGCGGTGGTGAACAGCGATGGTGAATAGCTGTCTTGCAGAAACCAACATGTGTGGTTTGCGCACATGAACCCAGCTTGGCCTCTGGCATTCCTAGGGCCTGGACTCCATAAATAATGCAAGTTGTAAAGCCAGCTCTCCTTACAGCCCTGAGGCCTGCTCGCTACACAGAATTACCCAAGTAACCCACACAGACTCACAAAGACACACAGGCACACGCACGCACACGTGCTCACACACGCTCACACACGCACACCAGAAATCTGCTGCTTCTGTTTGTGCACGTATCTGTCATCCCTTTCTGACCCTCGATTCCCTCTCTCGCTCTCCTCTTTCCAACTTACCTTTCCATCGTTATTGTGGCTGGGCACCCTTTCCCTCCCCAAATGCTGTTCTTTGAACCTTTCCCTCTTCTGGGGAACTCAGGAGCAGGTGCTAACTTCTGCTCCCATCTCCTTTCTCCCCTTCCCATGCCCCTTTAGCTCCCTTTCTTGGGGAGATGTAGCATAGCCAAGGGCTGCAGACACCCTCAGCCCACCCACCTGGGCATAGAACAGAGAGATGCGCCCTCATCTCACCGAGAGCCCCACCCCGACCACCTTGACCAGGTAGGAGTCCAGCAGGGACAGTGAATTTCTGCACTGCCAGCCTGGAGAACCGGGAGGACTTGTTCCCTCCAAAGGCACCAAAGCTGTACCCAGGAATGTAGCAGGAAGGAGGCGGCTGCAGCTGAACTCTAAATTGGCTAAACAGTGCCCAAGCCCCAGGAGAGGGGCCCCCTATTACCATCAATTAGCCACCTTGACTAAGTGTCTCCTGTCAGCCTGATGAAAGAGACATCAGAAAAAATATTTCCTATACGATGAATGTATTTGGGAGTAAACAAAACAGATTAGACTCTGAAGCATGGCCATGGCAAGCCATAGGTGCATCTGGAAAGGGGACAGCAAAGGGAAGTTTTTACTGGCAAAAAGAGAAGTCCACATAAGCTGCTTGGAAACAGACTTCATTGGCTCTGGAGGCTCAACGCTAGAGTTAGCGTCAGTTCATTGGTGGAGACGTCGTTACTGGGCAGTGTTCTTTGGAGAACGTCTTATCTGAGTTGCTGCAGCCCTGAAGAAGGAATTTCTTGGAGGTTATTTTAGAAAGTCCTTGAGACGGTCCTTATCTCAGATACACAAGCATCAGTTCCCCTCCTTCATGCCTTCGCAGCTCTAATTCTTTTGGATCTGACAAAAGTGATTTCATCCTGGTATCTGCAAATTTCACACTCCCATAGCTTCCCATTCAGAGTTCATAACATTCATTTCAAGCTAGGAGGCAGATATGCTCATCATTCCCATTTTATATATGGAGAAATGGAGGCTTCAGGAAATCTGCCTGAAACTGAGGTCTATTCAACTCCAAAGCCTGGTCCACATGGATGACACAGGCCATGTCTTGGAACTTTGGGTAACCAGATTTGGCCACACGTCACCTCTCCTCTTCCCAGAAGCACGTAACAAAGGTGAGACTCAGCTACCGGAATAAGACAGAGTGAAGCCAGCCAGGCTGGAGGCCTCCCAGGAGCTCTCAGCTCTCTCCCACCCAGGAAGGATGCCCTGTTTCAGTGCCTGTTCAAATCCCTATAGAACTTGGAGTCCTGTGCCTGATCAGAAAGACTTCCCTGCAAGCCGTGCCAGTCCATGGGAGCCAGGCACCAGCACTGGGCACCGGTCTGCACCCCTGGGTGGACAGCCCTCTCACCAGGCAGGAATCTGGGGCCCTGGTGGGGCTGCAGAGGCAGCTCCTGTTTCCAAATTCCCAGGTACCATGGCAACAGGAGGTCACTCGGACTGGCAACCTGCACAGAGCTCTCTGCAACCTCTGCCATTTCCCTGGGAAAAACAAAGGCCTTCAGCCACTGAGAAGGGAAACATGACCATGTTGGCAGTGACCTCTCAACCTGTGCTTGTCCCAGCACAGACAGCCCTGTCACACTCACCCCAGCTGAGTCCTCACAACAGTCCACAGAGGAGGCAGGCAGCACGGAACAATACCGGGCCAGCATTACAGAGGGGGAAACTGAGGCACGAGGTGTTTGGGAGACAGGTTTTGATGGAGATGGGGATGATGGATGAGTGTGTGGTCACCAAGTATGTGTAGCTCTTTTCAAAGAGCCCCTCAAGGAGTTTAAAATGGAGAGGGAAGGCGTTGCAGGGAGGGGGTTTGTAACCTGAAAAAGTGACATATCTAGGCTGTCTTTTTTCTCCATGTCAAACATAATATAGTCAATGCAGAAAACTTGGGAGACAAGTATGTACACACTCACAAATGCCCTCACACACTCACACGCCACATTCACACACACGCTCGCACAATTACCTACCACTGCTTTCCAGAGACAGACGTTTCATGTCTATCCAGCTCGTACTTTGTAACTATTTTTATATATTAGATTTTATCCATCTAGTATATTGTGTAAATATACATGTATATATAATAATTATACACTTTACATCTACATATAATTTTTAAAACACAGTCAGGGTTACTACACTGTGCCTGCTGTGTTTTCCTTTTTCTTTTCTTTTTTCTTTTTTTTTTTTTGAGACACAGTCTCGCTCTGTCACCTGGGCTGGAGTACAGTGGTGCAATTTCAGCTCACTGCAACTTCTGCCTCCCAGGTTCAAGTGATTCTCGTGCCTCAGCCTCCCGATTAGCTGGGATTACAGGCACACGCCACCACGCCTGGCTAATTTGTTGTATTTTTAGTAAAGATGGGGTTTCACCATGTTAGCCAGGATGATCTCCATCTCCTGACCTCATGATCCACCCACCTTGGCTTGCCAAAGTTTTGGGATACAGGCGTGAGCCTCTGAACCCAGCCCACGTCCAGCTAATTTTTTTGTATTTTTAGTAGAGGTGGGGTTTTCCCATGTTACCCAGGCTGGGTCTCAAACTCCTGAGCTCAAACCTTCTGCCCACTTCGGCCTCCCAAAGTGTCAGGATTACAGGTGTGAGCCACAACACCCAGCCTGTTTAGGTTTTTATTTAATCCTGTTTTAGAGAGATTCTTTTTCCCTCTCAATCGCATCTCTGTAACCTGAAGTTTGCTTATTTGCCAGGCATTGACGCAGCGGACCATAGATGGAAGAGTGAGGTTGGAAAATGTTGGTAGATGGATTTATTTATTTATTTATTTTTGGTCTGTGAGGGCCACTCCAGAAACAGCTTTCAGTGTATTAAGAAATGAAGCTGAGTTCCATTTATCCTAAGGAAATAAATCACCTGGTTGCCCAAATCTGACTGCCGCTGTGTTGTTTACAACAGCGAAAAATTGGAAACAAGCCTCATGCCCATCAGTGGGAGGCAGGTGAAATAAATTATGGAGCCTCCTTCTGATGAATCCCTCACAGCAAAAAGGTACTGCAGGTCTCTATTGAGATGGAAAGATGTCCTCCACAGCGAAAGTGAACAGGTATATCACAAAATGCACGCACCCTGTAAGCCGGCGGGTCTGTGTGTGTTTGTAAGTGTGGCTTTTCTGTATCCCAAAGAGTATTTAACAGCTGGCTGTCTCTGGGTGGTGTCAGTCGAGAAAAATGAAGAGACAGGTCTCAGTCATTTTAGGAGGTGTATTTGTAGAAGTTAAGGACACGTGCCCGGGAGACAGGGCTATGCCTTTCTCTGAAGATGATTTCGAGGGCTCCAAATTTAAAGGGGAAAGGACAGGATATTGACAAGCACATGGTTTTCATGTAAGAGGGGAATGGTGGAAAACAATCATGTGTGCCTTTGGCCTAGCAAATCTGCATTTTTATATAAGGTAACATAGACAGATGGGGAAAATCCAGGAAATCAGCATTTTTACATAAGATCAAGATAAATGGGGCAGGGGAACAGTCAGACAGGCATTTGTGCCAGGTGAGCAGAGGGGTGAATACTGTGTGAAGATAAGCTAGCCATCTACACTGACATGGTGAATTTTAACTGACATGCTTTAGGGTAAACATAATTTCCTTGTGGGCAGCATATGAGGGAGGTGTGTAGCTGTTCATCCTGAAGACATCTTACGCAGGTTTGCGTGACTCAGCTCCCAGCTTGACTTTTCCCTTTGGCTTAATGAGTTTGGGGTCCCAAGATTTATTTTCGTTGGAAATAGATGTTGGAAATAGATGCTCGGTGCCGCAAAGAAAAATTAGCACTGCAACAAAGGATCTTTTAGCAATGCAATTTTTACTTCCTGGACTGCAAGAAGGCTACTCTCACTAGCCATCTTGCCACGAGAGTACAATAAACAAAGAAAAACACAAATTTATTGTTTACTCATTTGGGGTTGTCCTTACTGCTGTGTCTGATCTTGGCTGGCTGGAGCCAGACCTCAAAATCCAAACTAAAACCCAATTAGCTAATAACTTAAAATTTTTTTAAGCAGGTAAAAGCAATGGAGAGCTGGGACATGCCCGTGAGCATGTCCAGCACAGATATCTTGTACTGGATGTGCTCACAGTCATGTGCTCAGAGTCTCCTCTGCCTCCCAGGACCAGCATGAGCAGCTCTGTACACTGGCCAGCACAGATATCTTGGTTAAAGTACAAGGACATAGAATGTGTTCTTTTTTATTTATTTATTTATTTATTTATTTTTGAGACAAAGTCTCACTCTGTCACCAGGCGCTAGGCTGGAGTGCAGTGGCGCGACCTCGGCTCACTGCAACCTCCGCCGCCCGGGTTCAAGCAATTCTCCTGCCTCAGCCTCTCGAGTAGCTGGGACTACAGGC
>CAUYUD010114608.1:0-11659 GCA_963575295.1 Alouatta caraya
TCTTAGTATCTGTTCACTTATCAACTTCTAAAAAGTGTAGCTGTGTTTTCATCACCCAATGTCTATTCTCTTTTGTTGCAGTAACAAGGACTGCGTGCTCTTTTGGAGATGACACTCTCCCTACACAGGTGGAAAAAGCCACAGGAAAATCATGTGATCCAAATGGCTCACTGGAATTCTTTCTCCCGAAACTTGAACATCAAAAGCTTGAACAAAGTTATTCATGAAAAGGAAAAAAAAATCAATTTAAACAAATTCATTCCTGTGGCATCGATTGCTGTGGACCATTTCTGGCTCTCCATGCATATCTGTGCACTCCCTCATGGCTGTTAAATAGCTCTTTTATTCTTGATGTCCAGGCTCAGATTCTGTTGCAAAAGAAAGAAAAAGTGAGTGAGAGAGAGAGAAAGAGAGAGACTGGGAGAAATAAAGGAAGAAAGAAAGGAAGGAAAGAGAAAGAAAAAAGAATAAAGAAAGAGAAGGAGAGAAATGAAGAAAGAAAGAAAGAAAGAAAGAAGGAAGATAAAGAAAAGAATGAGAGAGAGTAAAGGAAGGAAGACAGGGAGGGAGAGAGAGACTGAGAAAGAGAGAAGGAGGAAAGGAAGGAAGAAGGGAGGAAGGAAGGAAAGAGAGAGACAGAGAAAGAAAGAAAGAGAGGGAGGAAGGAAGGAAGGAGAATTAAAAAAGAAAGAAGGAAGGAACCAAGAGAGAAGACAGGAAGGAAGGAGGGAAGGACGGAAGGAAGGGAGGGATAGAGGGAGGAACAAAGGAAGGAAGGAAGGAACAGAGGGAGGGAAGAAAGACCTCCTCGCACACATTTGAAAGAAGATTTGCTGATAGCCTTGGGTTATGGACAATAGACGGAAGTAAAGCTTTTCCAAAAATTGTGACTAAAATCTTGAATGACTAAACCGAGCGTTGCTCTGTAGACATCATGATGTTAACATTTTATCATTTATGATTTCTTTAGTGGTTTTAGAACTACATTTTCCCTGAAAAAAAAAAAAAAAAAAGCATTATCCGGTATCTTCTCCAGCATCCCCTGGTGGACACAGCTGTAAAAGAGAAACCCCTTCGCAAAGTGACTGGCTGAATGAGGGGTCAGTTTGTGCTCCTCAGGTGGGACAAGCCAGGGGGGCTGGAGCTGTGACGAGTTCTCGGTACAGCTCTAATAGAACAGAGGAAGAGGTGACAGTAGAACAGTCTACTTCAATCGCACTGGACATGTGAAGTGTTTTTCCCATGGTGATTCTTTACTGAGGTTTGATTTATCTTATTGATTAAAAGCTTAATGAAATGCCAAGAAACAAACACCAAATTCAGAACAACTTTTAATTGTGAAAGGAAAGGAGCAAAATGAAATTTGGAAGCATAAAAAGGGTCTTTAACAGCCTTGGTACTTTTTATTATATTTTCCTTGAGCTAAGTTTTGGATACATATTTGCCTGTTATCTTACTTTTATATCTTTTTGTATGATAATTTTTTAAATAATTTTTTCTTGGAATGGGAAAACAAAGAGAAACTTTTATTGGTTAAGTAGTGAATAAAACAGTAATTTCTAGGTGGATGATCTTTTCAATTTCTATTAAATGGGTAACACGTTTCTAAATGAACACCATTTTATTAGATAATACACTAAATCTCACTAAATATATCCTTATTCACAATTTCCAAAATTAATTCATTAATGTTGTTTGGGACTGGGACTTAATGACAGCTTCCACTTTTGCTCAGAGTATTTTACTTGATCAGAAGCACTGAATTGTCCAAAAAAAAAAAATTCAAGCACTCTTTTTCACGCATCTCTTGAAAACGTGAACAGACAGGAAGGAAGGGCGATCAATACATGTTATTTTTCTTTCCCATCCTCTATGAAAGTGGTAAAGAGAAACATCACTCATCCCTACCAGTGAAAATTGGACTCTAAGTGTCCAATTTTTTGCCAAAGCCAAAAAATAACTTTTAAAGTAAATTCTATTCCTTGCTTTACAGCTAAGTGACCTACTGAGAATTTGTAATTACATATGGCACCATTTTCAAAGATTGAGTAGATTTCTGAGTTAAGATACTATGTATGCTCTGGTATTCTTGTCTAAAATAGCTTCCAAAGAAACTAAATGTTATTTAAAAATACTTAACATCATTTTTTTCAGAAATTGGTTTATTCAGACTGAATGCAAACACCTTGAAGGAATATTTTGCATTTAGTGTGTGCAAAGGCATATACTTGAGATCACTGAGCAAAATGCAAAGAGCTCCAGTAGAAACGTCTGTATCTGCCTAGACCACAGGGCATCCAACTTGTTGCCCAGGGAAGAATTAGTCCCATAAGTACCCTTATTAGGGAAGAGAAACCAGCCAATCTGAACAACTGACACTATGTGAGTAATGAGTTGGTCACAGGAAATAAAACATGTGTCTATCTACAGCTATACTAGCTTTGAAATATAGTGATCAATAACAGCACTCCAGGTGGCAGGGAAGCCACAAATGACACAGATTCATCAAAACTCAGTGTGCTGTATTTACTTCCCATGCTGGGGAAACATATTTTAAAAGACAGAGAGAGAGAGAAAAGAAGGAGAGAGGGGAAGGAGAGGAGGAAGAAAGGAAGAACGAACATACTTTTGAGCATTTACATGGTCAAATAAAGGCTCAAAAGTATGTTTACTTCAAATGTTATGATTAATCACATAGATTTTTCAGTGAAATTCCTAAATTGGTTTTCTGGTGCTGCTGTAAGAAATCACCGCAATCTTTGTGATCGAAAACAATAAAAACTGATGATCTTCAAAGTGTCAGAAGGCCTGCGTAACTCATGGAGGATTCAAGGGAGAATGACTTTTTTGTGTTATTCAGCTTCCACAAGTTGCCTGCATTTCCTGGCTTGCGGTCCCGTCCACCTTCAAAGCCAGCCACAGGCACTCAAATCCTTCTCACATTTCTGCTCTCTGACCTGACTCTGCACCCTCTCCTGTCTGTCCATGTTATTGTAATTTTCTTTTGAAGAGTTATTTGACTATGGTGATTATGCTAATTTCACCCAGATAATTCAGGATAATCTTCCTGTTTTAGTATCAGCTGATTAGCAGGCTTAATTCTGTCTCCCTTAATTTCCCCCTTGACATGTAACACAATATATTACTATGTTCTGGGGATTAACACTTGGACAGATGAGCCCAGCACAGCGACTCACATCTGTAATCCCAGCACTTTAGGAGGCCAAGGCATACGGATCACGAGGTGAAGAGATCAAGATCATCCTGGCTAACACGGTGAAACCCCATCTCTACTAAAAACACAAAAAATTAGTTGGGAGTGGTGGCATATGCCTGTAATCCCAGCTACTAGGGAGGCTGAGGTAGGAGAATTGCTTGAACCCAGGAGGTGAAGGTTGCAGTGAGCCAAGATCATGCCATTGTACTCCAGCCTGGGCCACAGAGTGAGAGTCTGTCTCAAAAAAAAAAACAAAAAAACAATAATAACAACAACAAAAAAACCTGGAGAGATACGGGGTACATTATTCTGCTAACATACTTCCATAATGCATTTCCACTGCAATACCCACGATTGTCACCTTTTCCGCTGAGCATTTGATCTTAGCCCCAATACTAGGGAGTCTTCCTGAATTTAAACCAAGGCCTCTTCTCATTTGGAAGAAAACACTAGAGTCAAAGTAGAGCAGAAGTACTTGTCAGAGTTCAACACAGTGAAGGCTTTTCTATGACTATTTCACAATAAATTTTTGTTTGAGACCTTCAGCAGCAAAACAATCCCCTGACCTTTATGACTAGTCATGGAATTTTCACCATTGGAAATTCATGTTCTTAGAGCTCTGCTGCTCAAAAAATAATTGCTTTTAAATTGCTCCAGGAAAATGTCTTTCTTTTGTGAATGCCTCATTAAGATTTTATCAATTCTGCTTTTACTTTTTTTCTCTTTGCATTTAAATATAAGGATTCCTTAGGCATTTTCAATAAAAGTTAATGAGTTATACGAAATCTGATTGTAAAGTGAAATTCCTTCTGTTGAATGTTGTTTCCTAATGGAGTTCTCCTTTATGAAGGTAGAATTACAGTGTGGTTCTTCTCCTTAGTACCAAAAATATATAAATATAAAGGACAGCCTCAATGAAACGTTATTCTTGGATCCCAAGTTATGGTGCATCAATATAAATTTCTTTCAATATTAAATGAATAGGTCTGTTTATGGATACAACCTTTCTTCATATTCTAAATTGTATTTGACAGAGAACAACTCATAGTAAAAGCTAATATATTTCTGAAACAACCTAATTGTTATGTTTTATTAAATAATAATAATGTGATAATTTATATAAAAAGTTCAAGTGAAAATGAGATCTATTTTTTATTGTATAAAATGACCAAATTGTTATTAAAAGTCTAAAATTTTCAGAGGGCAGATGCTTTGTTTAGCAATTCATCTTGTAAACTACTTAGAATGGTTCAAAACTTGAAGTCCTAGATAAACACTTTTTGTGGAAATAAAATATTTCAGACTCTTTAGTATTAAAAAACGAATCAGATGACTCATGAATATTTTATATGAATATCTTCTTTGTCCCAAGAAACTACGTTTCTCTACAATATAGCCAATACAATTATATTAATTGTTATAATTACTTTGTTTAGTAGAAATCACATCTTTGTTTTGAATATCATGATTCTGAGACCGTGAAAGCTTCAAAGATTTGTCCAAAATCACTCAATTATATATGCAGATCTTGGATTTAAACTGGAATCATTTTGATTTTGTGAATAATTTTCTATATATTAATATATCGTGCATATTTTTATATCTTTTGATGTATTTCTCAGATAAGAAACAATAACCACAACTATTATTTTTGCCTAACTAATCTTAAAATGTTTGAAATAAATTGTATTTGTCTTGTCTAATACACTTCCCTGATGGAAAGTTTAATGATCATTTGTTCCATCCATTTTTTTCAGAAAACATCATCTAAGTCCCAGAATTGAGGGTTTTCTTTCTATAAGAGTGATTTTCAAAGACACTTTGAATATTAGAATTTATCAATAAGAATATATACTGAAACCAGAAAACAAATTTTAAAAATAAAATACGCATTTTATGAATGAAATTTTCTAAGATAAACCTCAAAATCTGTTAGAATTTTAAAAGTGGCCAGTAAGTTTACAGAAATATAACATACTAATCTGAAATCAGTGGGGAAAAATAAAAATTGAATGTAGAAAATTTGATGAAGACTTTAGAAGGTAGGGAAGGAGGACCAGGTAAATATCTAATCAGCATTTCCTCTCTAAAGGTCCAGTTCTGCTTTCAAGATGGCATCTTTCTAACTGCAGGTCATAGCACACCAATGATGTGAAATAAAGTTAATGGGTGGGAACCAACATTTATTTTGTAAATCAAATAGAATATGCTATGTCAGAGTAAAACATAACAGACTCAAACAGAAAAGAACAGAATGGAAAACATTTGACAGCGTTGCAGCTATTTAAGGGTAAATGTATATCTGAGAAATTTTGCGGCTGGGCGTGGTGGCTCACTCCTGTAATCCTAACACTTTGGGAGGCCAAGGTGGGTGGATCACCTGACGTCAGGAGTTCAAGACCAGCCTGGCCATCAGGGTGAAAGCCCATCTTTAAAAAAAAAAAGAGAAATTTTGCTTTAGTATATGTGTGTGTACACATAGCTATGTGCACATGTATATTGGTCAAGGTATAAAATGTATTTCTCTATGTGAGTTGTGGTCAAAACATTTGAAATCAACTTCTTTAGAACTTATAACTGTAACACTTGATGTTCATATTAACAACAGAGAAATTCTGTGTATCGGGTGATACGGATGAAGAAATAATACAGATCCTTGTTCTTGAACATTAAAACACAATAAAAATAGCAACACCCACAACATCAATAATATTAATAGGCTGGGCATGGTGGCTCACACCTGTAATTTTAGCACTTTGGGAGGCTGAGGCAGGCAGATTGCCAGAGTTCAGAAGTTCAAGACCAGCCTGGCCAACATAGGGAAACCTCGCCTCTACTGAAAATACAAAAATTAGTTGGGCGTGGTGACAGGGGCTGATAATCCCAGCTACTTGGGAGGCTGAGGCAGTAGAATCACTTGAACCTGTTTGCAGTGAGCCGAGATCACACCACTTTACTTCAGCCTGGGCGAAAGAGCAAAACTTCCTCTCAAAAATAATAAACATATAAAATTATCATGTGACAGACTTCCAAGTGTTTTACATTTATTAACATTAAGTTCTCACAACTCAACTCTATGAAGTTCTATTGTTATACTGGCCCAAGCATAGAAAGTCAACACCAAGACAAAAGTCTGCCAAATTGCAGGGTCTTTATTGCCGGCGGCCATGGAGGACTCGCGTTTCTCCAACCTGTGGCCCCGAAAGGAGGGTGTCAAGAACTTTTATACCCGTAAAAATCACCTTGGGAGTGAAGGTGAGGGGTGGGAGTGTGGGTGAGGGGCTTCAGACATTCCGAGGGCTAGTGGATTCTGTAAATCACCTTCAGGGTGGAGATGAGGGTGAGGGGCGGGGGTGGAGGGGTGAGGGGTTCCGGACATTCCGAGGGCCAGGAACTTTTTGGCATTCTGATTGTTACTTAAGTGGTTCACAAAAGTCAAGATTAGCATTTGTTTACACGTTGTCTAGGTAGGGTGGCAATTACAGGCCTTAATTACTTATTCATATTTGGGCTATAGAGAGCAGTTGCAACAGAAAGCCGAAATATGGCTGAGGTACGCAGGTTTATGGGGCTTTTTACCATGTCACACTATCATCCCAAGTTTAGAGTAAACTTAAGCAAAAAGAAGCTAGCAAGTTGGGAAACGAGATTCAAAAACTGATAGTGGGTCTGTTATCACCCCATGTGCCTTTGCACTGTTTCTTTCCTAATCTCATGGAGACAGAAGGTAAGTTTGCTTTTGAAAGCAATGACAGGAAATAGAAATTACTTTGACAATCTTATTAACATGTGATCTATTGATGTCAAGGATCTGTAGTTTTCAAAGTTAGGGCTTAGATCAAAAGAACAGATCAGGAAAGTTCTTTCTGCGAAAACAATATTTTAGCAGAGACTTCAATGAAATGAAGGCATAAAAGAATATGTTCCAAGCAGAGAGGGAAAAACCAACTGCAAGTGTCTTCAGTGTCTTTAGTGTGACACTTTGCAAATGCTCCTCTCTTGGACCTGTTCACCATATGCTTCTAGCTTTTTTTTTTTCTTTTCTGTCTTTCTTTCTTTTTTTTTTTTTTTTGAGAGTGAGTTTTGCTCTGTTGCCTAGGCTGGAGTCAAGTGGCATGATCCTGGCTCACTGCAACCTCCACCTCGCGGGTTCAAGCAATTCTGCCTCAGTCTCCCAAGTAGCTGGGACTACATGCCGTGCCACCAAGCCCGTTTGCAACCGGGAGAGAGAGGAGAGAGAAGAGAGAGGGAGAGAGACAGAGAGACAGAAACCGCTCCCATGCTGTTGTGGGAGAGGAATCCACAGAGGGATATCTGTTCAGGTTCGGTGGGATTTTGGGGACAAAAGAGCCCCACCTGGCTTTCCCTCCCTAGCCGTTGCGCTGGAAACCCAGACAAAGAACTTAACATTTGAAACCCCTCTGGTTCCCGGTTGGAGGCGTGGAACTGGGAAACGCTTGCCTTTGAAACCACGCCCCTCGCAGACCCCGGAAGAGAAGTTTCTTTAACACAGTCCCTCAGTTTCACTTTGTTGGCCAGGACGGTCTTATCTACTGACCTCATGATCCGCCCGCCTTAGTCTCCCAAAGTGCTGGGATTACAGACGTGAGTCACTGTGCCCGGCCTGCTTCTAGTTTTAACCGTTAATTTGAATCTGGAATACTGGACACTGACAGGCCAGCAGTAATCATCTCAAGGAATTAGGATAGTGGGAAAAGAGGAACCCCTTTCATTTTGTGGTTGTTTTATTTGTGAATAATACTACATATACATTTTTATTATATTTAAATATTTTCCATCAATCACATCATGCTTGTATATTAGCTGCATTAAAGTACTTACTTTTTCTGTTCATTGCTTACCCACTACCTCACACTTAAAACATGTGACTGGCTAAGCAGATACTTAACAGACTTCTTTTCCTGTCACCAACAGGAAAAGTTTTTGGGCAATTTTTTTTAAAGGAAAAAAAGCTATTGATTTTTTGCAAACTTGTGTTTCCACGTTTCAGTGAGTTAGGAAAAATCATCATAAACAAATGGACCCTGAATCCCTTGCTCCTGCCCTGATTTTCTGATGTGGTTGCCATGGAAACACAGGCACATTCAGTAGAAATGCAGAGGTTCCAAGTTAAGGGATAAGATAAATAGGACTAATAGTGGATGGGTGGTGCAGGTGATACCTGCAAACTGGGAATTGCAGGATGGAAAGTGCCATTCATCACTTTGAAGGAGGCACTGGCGTATCAGCATTCCTGCATCAGTTGCAAGGCAGAGGCTGAGAATCCTTTCAGGAGGAGAACCCATGCTTTTCCCTTTGCACCCAGTTTCAGAGAGGACACAGTGAATGAGAGTGCTGCCCCAGAGACACGACCTAGTGATCAGTTTCATAAACAGGGATGTTACAAAGCACAGATAGCTCTGGTATGGAACAGTGCTTTTGGAAGTTCATTAAAAATGAAATAGTTTGAAAACCTGATAATGAGAGTGTTGTGTCATCTATCATTTCGGTAAATGTTTCTTCAAAACAATCTTGAGATTTTTTTTTTCAGTCTGCTTTTAACATTGTTTTCTAATTTGAATTCATGATGTCTTTTTTTTTATTTGCCTTTATAATTTTGATAAGTCTTTTTAAAAAATTGACATTGATCTTTCTACCAGTAAAAATGAAGGACTAGATCATTTTCAGGGAGAGTTAATAATGCTTCAAAGTGCTAAAATGAGAGAATGAAGCAATCATCTCTCTCATCAGGCAGCGCCAAAGCATTAAATCTACTCCAAAAAAGAACTAATGCTCAGGTATAATTTCAGTGATGACTGAAACCTGAACTAATTGTCAAGTCCAGTTTAATTTATATAATAAAAGGTTTTTAAGTGTCCAGAACTCAAATAGATATTCATTACATATTGATGCCCCTACTTGACTTCATTTGACTCTAGATTCTGGATTTTGAAAAAATAAACCTAACAGAATGGGGAATCAGCATTTTGCCTCCTTTTATGAAGTCATGGGCACAGCTACTTGAAGAAGTTGGCTCTGCTGTGACATGAATTGCAAAATGTGCGGGATTGCAGGTTTTGAGTTGTTGTTCCTGAAGTACTTTATCAGAAATAAACCCTTAGAATCTAAAATGGCATTTTCTCCAATTCCAGGAGTGTTTCAGTTGGAAAAAAAAATGCTAATGTTAATCACTGTGGCATTTTCCTGCCTTTCAACAGGCCCTGGTTTAAGGATCACTTTAGATGCCAATGAAATGTTTCTTGCAGATGTTAATGAAAAACCTTCTGTTGAAGATGGAAAAGTTACTTGATGTGTTTTATTGCCCTAAAATCAAAGTGAAAATGAGCTTCTTATAGACTCACTGAAGGAGCTGAAATAAACATGTAGTTCTAAATGCTATTACTGTATTTGGAATGAGATGATTGAGATAGTATTTTTTTTCTTTTTCAGATGTGCTTCCAATACTGATTCTGAGATTCTCCGCTCAGAATTAACCTTTGAGAGGCTGGGAGACATATGCATTAGTCTAGCTGAGCCAGAGAATGTGAAAAACAAACAAATAAATAAAAATAAAAGCGTCAGTGAGCCAGGGATTGAAAGAGAGAAAACGTTTATACTCTTTGCAGGGAGAGAACATTTTTCTTTTCATTGTGATGGATTTGCTTTCAGAAAACCAAATCTGCTCTTGGGAACAATTACAGAAGCTGAATTAAAAAATCATAATGTTTTGTCCAAGCATGGTGGCTCATGTCTGTAATCCTACCATTCTGGGAGGCTGAGGCAGTAGGATCACAAGGTCAAAAAATCAAGACCAGCCTGGCCAACTTGGTGAAACCTGATCTCTACTAAAAATACAAAAATTAGCAGGGCATGGTGGTAGGTGCACCTGTGGTCCCAGCTACTCAGGAGGCTGAGCCAGGAGAATTGCTTGAACCCAGGAGGCAGAGGTTTCAGTGAGCCAAGATCATGCCACAGCACTCCAGACTGGCGATAGAGCGAGACTCCATCTCAATAATAATAATAGTAATAATAATAATGTTTCAAGGTGTCAGGAAGATACCAAGGTAGCTAAGACTTAGACAAGATCTTTTAAAAAAGAAAAACTCATTGATATGAAGCCCAAACTCTTCTCAAAGCATTTTCCTCACTGTGATTGCAAGAGGGAAGGACCTGAGGCCGAGCAGAAGCTCAGCCTAAAGTGTCAGCTTAGCAGAGCTTCTGGAAACCTCAGAGGATTGAGAAACAGGAATTGGGGTTTAGATCGTCCAAGGCAAACAACTCTTGACAGACGGTGATTCCAGAGACGTTGAGAATATAGGGCATAAGTCAAAACTAAGCCTCTGTTTTTCTGTAAGACATCTGCCACCTCTTAAACTCAACAGGGTAAGGTGCTAAGAACAGAACCAGAAGCTGAGCTTAGGCTGTGCTTATAATATGGTCAAACATTAGTGTTGAGGCCTACCCAGAAGTTGGGCCTTTATACAAATAACCTGGGTTCTCTACTGAGAGCACTCAATGGCTATGGCCTAGGGTTAACCATGAACTAGAAATAATCAAGATAAAAATGAATATTAGGTTCAAGCTCAGATTCCATCACCTATTAGATGTAAGTCCTCAAATCAAATTAATCCATGGTTGGATGAAGGTTAACTGCACCCAATCTAACTGCAGGCCAAAGCTGAAACAAAATCTCTCTGGAAAAATGTGACAGGCAGGGTCTCAATTTTTTAATATAAATGTTCAGAATTTTATTAAAGGATAGAAGATCACCAAGGCAATTCTGATATACTGTGCTAAGAGAAAAACAATCAATAGAAGCAGACTCATGGGTTACAACAATTTTTATTTTGTAAATATTGATTTAAGAAACATGATTAATATATTTGACAAAATATGATTTTTAGAGAAAAAATAAAAATTCTGGAACTGAGAACATAACTGCCAAGTACTCCATACTTTTTCTAATTATCTTTTACCTTCATTTAGAGTCTTTCCAAAGGATTAAAGTGAGATTTGTAAACCAGGAAACTGCTAAGATCATTAAACCCCAGGATCTTTGACAATCTCCAGTCACTGGGTCTTTGAGTTAGACACATGAGTCTATGTGAAGTGTTATCCAGGAACAGTTTCTCTTCCAATCTAGTTCTGGCCTCTGGTTGCAAACCAGTTAGTAACTCACATACATGTTGTCTGACCTGCCCGGACCCTCATAACCTGGACCCCAAGGTGCGACCGAATTAACCAGACGGAAAAGAAGTTCAGGCTTTGTTGGAGAGTCTCCGGGCGGACTGGACTCATAACGGGAAGAGTCAGCAGTCTCGCGCCGGTTTTCTTTGTTCTGCAGTTTTTATAGGGGTAGAGGGACTGGGAGAGTGGGAAAGCTGATCTGGCGGGTGGTGATTGGGCAGGTTGGTTGTCGGGCGGGAAGGTGACTGGAATTGC
>CAUYUD010114611.1:0-10960 GCA_963575295.1 Alouatta caraya
CAACGAGGGAAAAGAATTACTCGTCCCACTGACAAGTTCTATGTACGTCCCTGGGAAGCTGCATGATGTGGAGCACGTGCTCATCGATGTGGGAACTGGGTACTATGCAGAGAAGACAGTTGAGGATGCCAAGGACTTCAAGAGGAAGATCGATTTTCTAACCAAGCAGATGGAGAAAATCCAACCAGCTCTCCAGGAGAAGCACGCCATGAAACAGGCCGTCATGGAAATGATGAGCCAGAAGATTCAGCAGCTCACAGACCTGGGCGCAGCTCAGGCTACTGCTAAGGCCTGAGAGTTTTTGCAGAAATGGGGCAGAGGGACACCCTTTGGGCATGGCTTCCTGGTGCTGGAAAGGGAAGGATCTTGTGTTTAATGCCAATAAATGTGCCATCTGGGCAAAAAAGAAAAAAGGAAGAAAGTAGAATAATAGGTGCCTGGAGCTAGGGGAGGAAAAGAGGGAGGTAGGGAGGATGGGTACAAAGTTTCTTTTGGGAGTGATGAAAATGTTCGATAGTTATGGTCACACAACTCTGTAGATATCTGAAAAACCAATGAATTGTATCGTTTAAAGGGCTTAACTTTATAATCTGTAAATTATACAATATCAATAAAGCTGTTAAAAACGATTCCCAGGGCTCAGTATCAAGTGTTTTCTAGTCACTCCATGTGGCTCGTGTCTTCCAGAGCAAACACAGAAACCAGATGTGTGTAAAGTAAGCTTGTACCTAAGAACAAAATGTTCCATAATAATGGTGAGAATAATGAGCTGCTGGTGAAGTTGGTAGGTCTTCCTGAGAAGCAGTTATCAGCCTACCGCCTCTTTCTCAATCATTAGGTAAGTGCTGAATGGCGTTAGCTTTTTGTTTTCACCAACTCAGGATAAACGAAAATACGGTTTCATTCATCATTACTAAAGTGTGTGAAAATGAGCAGAATATTGTTAACAGTAGCAAAGGGGAAGTCAAAGGACTCCAAAACCCTCCATTCGAATCTATTACAACTTTTTCTTTTAGACAGAGTCTCACTCCGTCACCAGGTGCCAGGCTGGAGTGCAGTGGCGTGACCTCGGCTCATTGCAACTTCCACCTCCCGGGTTCAGGCAATTCTCCTGCCTCAGCCTCCCAAGTAGCTGGGACTACAGGCGCACGCCACCACGCCCAGCTAATTTTTTTGTATTTTTAATAGAGACGGGGTTTCACCTTGTTGGCCAGGATGGTCTCGATCTCTTGACCTCGTGATCCGCCCGCCTCGGCCTCCCAAAGTGCTGGGATTACAGGTGTGAGGCACCGCGCCCGGCCGAATCTACTACAACTTTGTAGCCTTGAGGACACAATCATTTTGGGCTTCAGTGACTTCATCTATCAAATGAAGAAGGCAAAGAATGAAGTCAGCTACTCTAAGGTTTTCTTCTGTCTTCAACATTCCCGTGAAATCGTCCCTACTAAGGACTGCCTTGTATGCTGACGTGTACCTTTCATTACATCACCAACTGCGTTTAGACCAAAGAATTATTATCCAGACATCTGGATATATTGAAAATCCCTCAAAGAATCTTTCCTGGACTGATGTTTCAAGTATTTAAGTGAATTTCTTCCATATCCTTTATTAACTAAACTATCAACTTTATAATTTAATTAACTATAAAATCTAACTAAAATTTTAAGCCTGACACAGAAAAGTCAAAAAGTTATGTTTCCTAACATGATGTATAAGGGCGGCAACATAATTGTTCTCCAAAGTAAAATGATCCTGTCCTTTATAAAAGTTCATTTCGCCTCAACTCTAACCTGTGACTTTTAATTGATTTTAATTTTTATTATAAAAACAAATTCTTATTTAAGAAAACCTAAAATATGTAAAAATTTGAGAAAATTAAAATCAGTCTTAGAGCTATTACCTTCAATAGATTAAGAGTAATGTTAGTCTACTATTTCCATTATTAAATGTTGGTATATTCTCATTTTTTTCTCCATGAATAGTTTTTCCCTTTTTTAAATGAATATACAGTAATCATGTTTAAAAATACCAACATGTAGAAAAGTGTGTAAGAAAAAAATATAAATTATCAGAAATCCCACCTTCAAACTAAGCCCTAAATCCCTATTAACTTAAGGTGATCACCCTTTGTGTTGTCTTTGTAAGCAGAACACACACATAGAGAGTTCTATTTTAAATACATTCAGATGTGTGATGTATAGATAGTTTAACATCCAGGATTTTAACTTAAAGATCTATCATCACCATTTCCTTCTATTACAATTTTCCATAAATAAAATTGTAATGGTCTATCATTCAATTTTCTACTGTTACTCTATGTTTTTATTATTTGCAACTTTTCATGGTAATAACTAATCCTTCAATTAACATTTTTATACTTAAAGATTGTACACTCCTACCTAAAAAATTTAAATCAATTGACTTTTTCCTTTTGTGATTTCCTCTCTTGATTTTGGGAAGAGAAAGTGCTTACCCATTCAATGATCAGAAGTTTTCTTCTTTGGTTTCTTTTAAGTTAACTCCTTAATCTGTCTGGGCTATAATGTTCTATACTGCTAAAGGTTCCAAACTTATGTAACACATGTTTAAATTTCAGCCAAATTGGGTAGAAGTTGTTTGCTCAATATTTTCAAATGCACATTTACGTCTTTTAAAAAAATACATGTCACACAATCTTGGTTATCCATTAAGCTTAAGAAAACCTTCAAGACTGGCAAAATAACCACAGCTTTGATTATTAGCAGGAAGTCATACTGGTCAGGAATAAAGAGGACACTCACACAGGCCAAATTAAAGCTAAACAATCAGAAAGTCCAACTTCCTAGCTTTAGTGGTTTTATTATTTTAGCCTTAAAAAGTCTCTAAAATCCCAAGAGTAGCTTAAATAGTTAAAATACAGTATTCAATGCAGAGGGCTATTCTCCATGCTGACTGGTCAGTACTGGTCTCATTTATGGGCCATGCACAACCTCTATATCCTGTCATCGGTCACCAGGTTCTTGCCACCAGTTATGAGTAGAGTGGGTGAGAAGGCAGAGCAAAAGCTCACCCCAACCTAAGTAGAGAAAGGACACAAATAGCTTCCCTTGCTTGTTGACAGTAGGTCAATGGAGCATCTTTGAAATGAAGAGCAACACAGATGTCAATATCTCAATAATAAATATTGGATTATACTGGATATATTATAATCTGAAATGTATTGGATTGTATATTTTTCTTATAGTTTTGTAATACTGGATTGTGTTTTCAGTTTTTCCCCCTCCACAGCACTCTCGAATGCACAACACTGTCATTGCTACTTACTAGTTGCTCTGACTTGGGTCAACCTAACTTTCTTGGATAGCTTCCTCAACTGTAAAACGGAGATAAAAGAGAAAATTGACCACTTACGGTTGTCATGAGGATTAAGTAAAAGGCTTAGAACAGGCTAGGTATGGTGGCTCATGCCTGTAATCCCAGCATTTTGGGAAGCCAAGGTGGGAGGTTGACTAAGACCGTGACTTTGAGGTTGCAGTAAGCAGTGATCATGCCACTGCACTCCAGCCTGGGTAACAGAATGAGACTCTGCCTCAAAAAAAAAAAAAGGCTTAGAACAGCAATTGCACTTAGGAAATGTCTGTTGAGTGTTCATCATTATTATTATTATTATTATTATTATTATTGTCACTATTCTACCACTTCTGTTATGACTATTACTACCATCACTGCCTCTCCACCCCAAAATGCCAGGTCAAGATTAAATTGGGTCCTTCAGAAAGAAACAGGCAACTGGGGAGCTCTGTGGTCAGATCAGCTCCAGGAATATACTCTGTCCTCAGCTTTTGCAATCCCTCTAGGAAGGTAAGTATTTACTGACATTACTAAAATAGTGAATTTCCAGAGTGGGTGGCGTCACCATCTCCCACATTTTCTGATACATAACCATAAGACCTATGTGCACACCAGCACCTGGTTCTTGAGGAGGGCAAGAACCAGGAGGTAAGGCATGGAAAGGCAGATGTGGCACTGTTCATTTTAGTAATTACGTGAAGCTGACAAGGCTATAAACTGCAGATCAAAAGCTTACACTTCCCGAACCACACGCTGCAAAGATTAAGACTATGTGTGACTACATATGAACAAGGAGTGATCTGGGGTGTGAAGGGAACTGGTCCATCACGTGAAAATCTGTTGAGGTTCGGCAGTCAGAACATTTATCTCTAATACCATCACTACTCCTAGTTCTTCAATTCCTCCTCAGAGTCCTGATCTTCTACTGCCATGCAACTTCCTCAACATTTGGGGCATAGCCAATTCAAGTTTTAAAAGTTTGCCTAAGGATTTATCTCCAAGTTCAAAACTCAGATTCCTTTTTTTTTTTTTTTTTAATTTTACTTTAAGTTCTAGGGTACATGTACAGACCTTGCAGGACTGTCACACAGTTATACACATGCCATGGTGGTTTGCTGCCTCCATCCCCCTATCACCTACAGTAGGTATTTCTCCTAATGTTGTCCCTCCCCAGTCTCCCCACCCCATAAAACAGGACATGAACTCATCCTGTTTTATGGCTGTATAGTATTCCATGGTGTATATGTGCCATTTTTTCTTTATCCAGTCTGTCTTTGATGGGCATTTGGGTTGGTTCCAAGTCTTTGCTATTGTAAATAGTGCCACAATGAACACATGTGTGCATGTGTCTTTATAATATATCGATTTATAATCCTTTAAAAATATGGAACACTTCACGAATTTGCACGTCATCCTTGCACAGGGGCCATGCTAATCTCTGTATCGTTCCAATTTGAGTATATGTGCTGCTGAAGCGAGCACTCAGATTCATTTTATAAGAAAATAGGCATCACATGCTGCTGGGTCATACCTAAGTTCATAAACCACAGGAGATGTGTCAGACATCTAAATCAATCTGAGTATCAACAAGAAAGCATGCTGGATAAAAATTAATTAGCACAAAGCTCAGCTGAAGATTAGATGGATGTTATGAGATAAATGCCCATCTCTTATTAGCCAAAAGACCCAGATGTAACAAAATTAAGCCAGTCTGGCAGGATGAGAACAAAAATACAATGTGTGTTCCAAACCTAGAACCAGGAATAATCAAAGGTTTGCTTAGACACTTCATCCCATATTTACAGATTTTGAACTCTCTACTGAGCAGTCTTTTTTTCCCTCCCACATTTGGAGGAAACATTTTAACGTGTATACTCTCTGGGAAAACCCTAAAATCTGGTTTTCAGGAAGTTTCTTTGTTAGCCGATCCTTTGCGACGTTATTTTTGTTTTTAATCAATGGTCTTTGCTTTTTTACTATCTCTAGATGAAAAGCTATGAACCACTTGGGAACACAGAAACTGAGATCTCCAAGATACAAATGAGTTTTATATAAGCTTTTAAAGACCTTTATCTGCACCCATCAAACACAAACAAGTAATCAATTAGTAAAATGTCTTACTATTTCTCTCTAAAATCATCAGGCAGCTACAATCAGGTGGACAAGTCATTCCTTAAAATGTAAGTTAATATCATTTAATAATTAATAATTGCACAATAGCATGTATGTGCAGTAATAGCAAATATATGGCATATATATGCATATATATAAAACTTAGCAAAGTCATAATAATCTTTGCACTTCTGGGAAAGCTAAAATGACATAATAAACTTCCTCTTAAAGAAGATGTCTGCAGAGGCAGGGGCAATAACACAGCTGTACAGTTGTGTCTTTGGGGTATAAAATATAGTCAAGTTTGTATAAATGGCATGCAGCCAAAACATTATAACTTCAACTTAGCACTCATGGGAAAAGGTAGCCTTAAAGTTTAGCATTTCACCTCAAAGAACCTTCTTAAGTATCTATTTCTGTCTCCCTTCTCCCTCAATTATTTTTTACGCAGAGAATAACAGGAAAGAACAGACCCTGTCTAATACACTGTATTTCCCAGTGGGGAAAAAGGAGAATAAAATGGCAATAACAGAAGCATATTAGCATATTTTAAAACACTACTACACTACCCTGAACTAAAGAATACTTAAAATAACATAAAAGCAAGAGAAACTACATTTCATAAAGTGTTGCAAACTTGAAAACACCAAACTGAACTACTGCTATAGAACAATTTCATGCCAGATTGCTTTGGTGGCAAATTAACAGAGGCAGAATTGCTCTTTAGATCTTTGAATCAATGAGATTAAGAAAGACAATGTCTTCCTCTGTGCTTAATTATATTGACTTCATTTCTTAATTACTGTTAACAATACATTTATGTTTTACAAGTCACACTTCATTTTTATAGCTGTTCTTTAATCATAAGGTAATCTCGTATTCTGAAGAATCACTTGAAAATAAAAACAGCAAAACTGAAGATGGGATTCAGTTGGGCTTAATCCACCTATACCCTCTGCCTGAATCAATTCTTATGCCAGTATCTTATGGGGCATTCCAGAAAAGTGCCAGACTTTTCAAAGAGAAAATGAAAATGATATTCTGGTTCACTGTAACTTCAAGGAGTAGGCCCGAGGAAAAACCATGCATCAGACAAGCATGCACAAGTGTGGCGAGGGAAGACACTACCACTTCGGGCACAACACCCCGCTGCTTAACGTTTAAAAAACTAAAATCCACTGTGGATGAAATCATACTTATCCCTATAATATTTAGTGCGAGGACACAAAGAAAGTAACGACAAGAAAGAGACTGGGCCGGTCAATGTGGTTCATGCTGTAATCCCAGCACTTTGGGAGGACAAGGCAGGTGAATTGCTTGAGCCCCAGAGTTGGAGATCAGCCTGGGCAACATGGCAAAACCAGCCTCTATAAGAAGTATAAAAAAAAAAAAAGAAAAAGAAATTAGCTGGGTGTGGTGGCATGCACCTATAATCGTGGCTATTCGGGAGGCTGAGGTGGGAGGATCACTTGAGCCCAAGAGGTTGAGACTACAGTGAGCCATGATCATTCAACTGCACTCCAGCCTTGGTGACAGAGCAACACCCTGTCTCAAAAAAAAAAAAAAAAAAAAAAAATGGTTGAGGGGGGACTGAGATATACTAACAAGACCTCTAGACTGCAAATCCAACACATATATTAGTATGTCATTTCCTCTTGGATTCCAATTGTTTTTCATATGATCAAACAATGCACATATTACAGAGAAACATAACCACCTAAACCTCTGCAGTTTAAACAAACTCACATTATTTTCTAAAAGAACACAGCAATCTTGTCTGTCCTATCATCACACCATGAGCTCAGAAAGAAAATCTGACACATGCAGCCAAAAGTGCAAAACGTTATTTACTAACCTGGTGCCCCTGTGAAAGCAGTCGCTCCATATCACTTTAAAGAAAGAATCCTTGTTATGAAACCAAGCTCCAAAGCAGCTGATAGCCGAGAGGGGGCAAAACTGACTACCCTGAGAATCCAAATAAACGGGGAAGGCCTTCCTGTTCCCAAGCCCA
This sequence comes from Alouatta caraya, assembly GCA_963575295.1. Taxonomy (NCBI): domain Eukaryota; kingdom Metazoa; phylum Chordata; class Mammalia; order Primates; family Atelidae; genus Alouatta; species Alouatta caraya. The sequence continues at coordinate 7,454 of CAUYUD010114611.1, forward strand.
GTTTTGGCTGACTCCCTAAAGGCGACTTAAGTCATAGCCAAGCCCACAAAGCACTTTAGCCTATAAGCTTTAATAATGAACTTGAAACCACTCCCCATATGTTAAATAGACACTGGACTGCTGTGAGAAATAAAACCCATACACAGAATGAGCTACAGCTTCAGGCTGCACTTTTGTACTTGCTGCTCAAGAAAACCATAACACAAACTTAAAACAAAGAGAACTCTTACTCCCTTCTCTCCCATCAGACACTGCATTAAAGTGACTGATTTATTTTAGACAAGGGAATACAGTCTGCCCTCCATTAGGGCCATGAGATGACTTTTGTCTAAGTTGGGTGGCAGTTCTGGAACATATAGCAGTATAATTTCACATTGCAGAAGAGGGACATACAAGGTTATCATTTCTGAGAATCAAATGTAGATACTATTTCCAGATAAGTAACACTGAATAAGCTTAAAAACCTCATCAAACCCAAAGATTAATTTTAAATTCAAGAGAAAAATTTGTCAGAGAAACTTCTGATTTCTGATTCTGACTTAGTGTCTGTAAATCTTAAAAACATTCTTATAATTCAGTTGCACCACCTACATTTAGAACAGATTTATAAGCTAAGACATGTCTTTTAACATGGATCTTTTAGTTGTCTTTTAAAGTGGAATTTAATACTACTCACTATAATTTCAAAATAAGAAAGTAAACTTGTTTTTCATTCTAGTAAAATGTTGATCAATTTCTTAAAGCAGTTAAATCTTAAAGCAGAGTCAGTATGTTCTAGCATATTGCTTAAGAAAGAATAAGACTCTGGAGTCGGGCGTGGTGGCTCACGCATGTAATCCCAGCACTTTGGGAGGCCGAGGTGGGCAGATCACGAGGTCAGGAAATCAAGACCATCCTGCCCAACACGGTGAATCCGTGTCTCTACTAAAAATACAAAAAATTAGCTGGGCATGGTGGCGCGTGCCTGTAGTCCCAGCTGCTCGGGAAGCTGAGGCAGGGGAATCGCTTGAACCCAGGAGGCGGAGGTTCCAGTGAGCAGAGATTGCGCCACTGCACTCCAGCCTGGCAACAGAGCCAGACTTTATCTCCAAAAAAAAAAAAGGAATAAGAATCTATGCTTAGCTTTTTACACAATGTGTTCACAGTATATATTTTCCCCTAGTTTTCAACTCTAAGAACCATTTTAATTCTAACGACTTGTTGCCATGATTTGTGTTTTGTTTAAATAATAAGACTTATCTTAACATAATGGTCAAGGTTTCTGAACTTTAATTATTGTTTCTACTAAACCATAAGATTGGACTAAATATGCCAAGTAAAACTTGATTCACCTATTGCCAAATTGATTTACATGAATTTATGGTAAAATTCAAGTTACTCAAAACCTATGAAATATAAGCCATTAGCTTAACGAATTCAGCCATGAAAATCCTGGAGACTATTTTAGAACTAACACGCACCTTGCCCACCTCCTCTACCCACCACCAGATCAGGGCTCAACAAGATCTCATGGGATCACTTTAGAATGAGGGGGCAAGACGATCAACTCCACCTCTGGAAGCAAAAACAAGCCTGAAGACATGTGCTGACGACTTTCAGAGGAGCTCATACCCCACCTGCTGGCAAAAGCAAGAGAATGCTGGATGACAAGGTTTGCTTGAGCAAACCTGGGGGGAAATGTTATTACTTGGATGTTGGAAGAAAAACAGGGAAGGATCAGCTATGTGAGCGCATTAATGTCACATACAATATGTCATTAAAGATTATTAAATTGTTTCCCCAGAAGAGTGAAATATTTCTAGAGGATATAAAAATGCTTATGCAAAACAAAAGTAATTATATTCAAAACCATCTCTTTTACGTGACTCTGGTTTGCAAACATACATTATGATTTGCATGGCCAAGGAAATCCTCTGATAAATAATATTGATCTCTCCTCTGCACAAAGAACTTCAAAAAATACTTCTGGGAGACCAACACAATCTTTGAAATGGAAGAAATGTGAATAAATCTCCAACTAAGCGAGATAAACTACTGCTGGGACTGTCTCCATCATTCTGTATGCCTGTATTCCCAGAATTGTTCTTATCTTTCAGTAAAAACTTATTTCCTTTTGTCACATATAAATTAATTCTACTAAAATGAATAACTGATATTAATCTTAATGAAGATGGAGAAAAGTTAAGTCATGGGCCCCAAATTACACTATATTCTTTAATAAAACCCCAGCAATACTAAGAGTATAGCACAATGTGACTTTTAAATGAGCCCACGGAGTCCTACTAAAACTAAAATGAATAAGGATAGCTATTACTTAAGCTCTTATGATGAGCCAAGCTTGGTTCTAAAGTGCTTTATAAGTGTTAACTCATTTAAACCTTATCACTCTATTATGTCAGTTTTACAGGTAAGAAAACTGAGGCACCCAAAGGGTAGTAAGTACACTGGCAAGATCACACAGTTAGAGACAGAGCTGGGATTAGAACCCAGGTTGGTGCTGCTGGCCATGTACTTTCATAATTCTGTCTTCCTAAGTGCATACCACTGAAACCCTGCCAGGCCCTGGTCAAATGCGAGGGAGAGGGAGACAAGAGACAATGCGTGCACTGTGAACAGTCCTCACAAAGGCTTTCCAGAGAAGCAGCCACAGAACTGAGACCTGGAGGCGATATCCAAGAGAAGGGGTCCCCAGGCAGAGGGCACTTGCTCAGTCTGCCAAAGCAAAGGGGTAAGTGGGGTGGGGGCCATTGCAGGGACTGCCCGCAGGGACCTTAGTAAGGCTCAGGGACCAGCAGAAGAAAACGCTGTGAGGAAGGCAGAGTCCTCTCGTGTCACATCATGGAGCAAAGAGGTGTCACCAAGGGATACTAAACCAGAAAGTGACCAGATATGCACGTTGAAAGAATAAGTAGGAGGAATGACGCCTTGTTGGGTGAGAAGAAATCATACATTCCAGGTAAACTCAAGCACAGGCCAGTGCTGTAAAACGTACAAGTTTATGCCTTCACAAACTGTATCAAGGAGGCTTGTGCAGTAACCCCGGCAGCAGCAATGAGCTCACTGGCTCCCTTGTCAAGCCAGCTCGGGGCCAGAGCCACGTGATGGTTGCTAATGCCACTCACAGAGCGAGAGACAAGGAGGAAGGGCAGACTGGTGGGAGCAGAGTGGGGAGAGGCCCAAGCCAAGGAATTCTCTATAGGAGGCTGGGTTTGAGGTCCTCTGAGCCATCCGGGGAGGATACCCAGCAGGCCCCAGAAGGCTAAGGTGGGAGAATTGCTTGAACTCAGGAGGCAGAGGTTGCAGTGAGCTGAGATCCCGCCACTGCACTCCAGCCTGGTTGACAGAGAGAGACTCTGTCTCAAAATTAATTAAATTAATTAATTAATTAAAATGAAAGGGAAAAGAAAAAGGCACAGGAAAAACACTTGAAAACAGCATTGGGAAAAGGGGGACCTAGTATGAGATGGAGCCGGCCTTCAAAGCTAGGATGCAAACCCAGGACCTCTG